>CAWTZB010000116.1:0-36969 GCA_963919705.1 Alexandromys oeconomus
TGGTTTTTGATCCTGCCATAAACTGGCTGTGAGAACTTAGCCTGTTTGGATGCTCACCTTCTAAGACCTGGATGAACAGGGAGGACCTTGGACTTCCCACACAGGGCAGGGAACCCTAAGCCCTCTCTTTGGGCCTGGAGAGGAGGGGAAAGGAGTTGAGGTGGGGAGAAAGAAATAGGGGAGGGAGGAAATGGTAGGTAGGAAGGGTAAATTTTTTTCAATAATAATAAAGAATTAAAATAAATCTTTTCAAAATTTAAAAAACTGCAACAAAAGAAGTAACCCAGAGTTCACAGTGGTAACAGCTCTGTTGGTCAGCTCAGGGTTAATGATGTACTTCACCTAGGTGAAGACTTTTTTTTTTTTGACTACATCTTTCAGTTCAGCTCATGTGGAAGGTATATATGAGTATTGCATTCTCCAGTAAACGGTGCACTTTTGTGTGGTCCAGGGGGTGTCTGTACGTGTTTTTATGATGGATGAGAGCAGTTTGTAGAACCATCTGAACATTGGCAGTACTGTCGTTCTCCATTGGTGCTGTTTCTGGAACTCTGCTGGCTGCCCAACACAGACATATGTCCCTGCAACCAACCTCTCCCCACCACACACACACACACACACACACACACACACACACTCCCTGGAAAACTCCATTCCCAACCTCAGAGTAGCTAGCCTCTAGGAGGCCTCTTCGTTCCCAGAAGAGTAGGATTCCTGTTGTACATGAAAAGCATTTTTCCAAAACAAGAACATGGTAGAGTATCACACTCGTGTCTTATACGACAGGTTCATCTTCCATGGATACCAGGGATGGGACGCCTACTGGGTGCCAGGGGCTAGGAGTCCGGTCAAGACAATGGAGGAGGTGGAGGCGAGAGTAAATCTATAGGTAGATTCATAGATAGAGATAAGCTGACTAGGTTTGTACTCTGTCTCGATTCCTGTGGACCATAATCTCTCATCTACACTAGTATCTTTTAAATATATATGACTATGGTCTTTGGAGAACATGAGTGTGCAGAAAATATATGTGTCAATATACAAACCTTTTTTAGTGTCTGTGAACAAATAAAAGCCTCTGAATCATGTCACAATTTTGTCTTCTAGTTTGGAGTGAAATCCAATTGCTTTCAAACATGCATGAGTAAAAATACATCCCAACAATGAGTAAAATATGATTTCCTTTCATTCATAACTTCACCAGAACATTTACAGTTGATTCTCATTTAAATTTTGGTGGGCTACAGTTCCAGATATCGTATGATTTGTCATCATTGTAGGGAAATGTGGTACAGTAGTGGTGTTGGGATATCCTGAAGCCAGGATATACTAGAGCCACAATAAGAGAGTTCTGGGAAGAGCCACAATAGGAACAGTTCTGGAGGGGTGTAGTCACATAGGGACAGTTCGTAGAGGGGGCTAGAACTGTAGGACTGCTCTGGAGTGGGGAACTATCACAATTGTACAGCTCTAGAGGCTGGAGCTGAGGGAAAGCTCAGCCCTAAAAAGTAGCCCTGACTATCAGGGATGCCAAGTTACCCTACGAGTGAGTTCTAAGATTGCAAGTTACAAAAAGAAACTCTGTCTCAAAAAATCAAAAAATTAAAAATAAAAATAAAGAAAATAGGTTTTAAAATAAAGTCATATTAAGATAAAAAATACTCAAAGAATCTCGATCCTGTATGTTATCATGTTGTCTTTGAATTGTTTGATGGCTGAGGAAGGAACAACAACTGCTAAAAAAAAATTGATTATACAAGTGATATTGGTTTAAACCAACCTATGTATTTTGAAAATGACTTGACTCCAAAAATTTAAATCAAAGTATATGTTACTTGGGAGAAGAAGTTTTGCCATTGTTTCCACAGAAAAGGAGAGGTGTGGATTCATTCTGGGTTAAGAAAATCAGGTTTGATTAAGTAAGACTCCCTGGAAATCTCTCCTACAGGAATGAATGGCCCAGATGTTTGATTGAGTTCCCGCTCTAGAACAGCATCAAGACTGCAAACTGGCTGAGCAGATCAAGTCTCATTGAATATTTCAGTCAGGTCTGACTGTAATTATAAAATTTATTTCGATTCCCCATGAGATTATCGCACCCCAATCAGCAGGAAATAGCCTATAAAACTTTGCCCACATTTCCCCCCAAAATAGATTATGGATGTTTGTCTTTACATTGTTGGTTTCACAAGTTGTATAGAAATGGTCAGCTGAAATAATAGAAACAAAGGGGGTTAGATTCAGAGTTTTTGTTTTTTAGAAAAAGGGGAAGTGCTATGGAATATGGTCTTGTAGCCTTTAAAGATTTGTATCACCTGTATTGGTTTTAAAAAATGCCAGATTGGTCGATAATGCCAGGTAGGAAGTATGAGGCAGGGCTACCAGAGTAGGAGAATTTTTGGGAAGAGCAGACTCAGTCGCAGTTATCAGTCAGACACAAAGGAAGCAAGATAAGAATGCCTCCACTGATAAAAGGTATCAAGTCAATGTCTAATGACAAGAATTTTGGGTTAATTTTAAGATGTAAGAATTAGTCAACAAGCAGGCCTGAGCTATTGTTGCAAAGAGAGGTTGCCTCTTTGTCCCAGCCACCCAGCCAGCTTAGCACAGAAATAAACAAACAAGAAATGGTATTAATTAAATCCAATGCTTCGGGCCCATTAGCTCTATAGGCTTTTTATTGGCTACTTAAGCATCTTGATTTAATCCATTTCTGCATATCTGTGAATTTTGCCATGTGTAAGAGCTTACTGGGTAAAATTCCTAGTGTCTGTCTCCAGTGGCTCCATGGCAGCTCTCAAGCTCTGCTTTCTTCCTCCCAGCATTTTGTTTAATTTTCCCTGCCTACCTAAGTTCTGCCCTACCAACGGCCCAAAGCAGTTTCTTTATTAACCAATGAAAGCAACACAAAGACAGTAGAACCTCCTACATCACCTGAGCTAATAGGCCAACTAGTTTTAATTAATGTAGACCTCTGTGTATTTCTTTGCACTGAATGGCTCCTGGATTGGGCAGAACAGAAAATTTTGTGTGTGTGTGTGTGTGTGTGTGTGTGTGTGTGTGTATTTCTGTGTATGTATATGTATAGAGAAAGAGAGTTCCCATACAGTGATATGACAATTTCCCCACTAGAAGTTATAGCATAACAAATATAAAGCCCAGTGCCAATGAAGGGATAACTCTTTTAGAGTTATTGGGCTGTAAGGTGTATGAGAATCCCCCAAATTGCAGTCTATTCTGAGTATGATCAGTTGTCCCCCAGAACATGATGGAAAGATTCTATACTAAAGAAACAATATATCAAAGTCATAGAATACAGAAAAGTCAAGTTGATACTGACCTGGAATCTTCATCCCTACTGCCTATCTTCTTAGTTCTGGAAGGTGTTATATAAAATGGAGGAGAAAATTAATCATAAGTCATACCCAAATGTGAACGCTTCGAGCAAAAATAATGACTGGCTTGGTAAGATATGGCCACTGATGTATCGTGTGCATAGAAAGAATGTCATGAGATTAACCAATCACTTTCTGATTAGACTTAAGTCATGCTCCATAAGATGAAATCCAGACACAGCACCATTATTGACCAAGAACCTATGGCCAGAGAGAACTTAGGCCCTAAGAGAGAACATAATATTCTTATGCTGATAACTAGCCACTGTACTAAACAGCTTCCCAATTATGATTCTCTCATACTTATTAAAGAACCTTCTATTTGTAGTAAATGGTGATTAAAAGGTAAACCCCAAACTGGCACAGGCATAAGTATAAGAAATCATGAAATGCTCAGCCCTGAATAGAACTTCTATATCACACTCCCTACTTCTGAGATTTTGATATCATTGTGGAAGAGGAGAAGAAAATGTAGGATACAGCCATGGTGGTGACTATAAGGAAACAGCAGCTTAGGATGCAGCTGAGCAACAATACATATAAACTCAATGCAGTTATGACAACATGCACTAGAACTGTGCAATCACAAACCATATCAAATCCCACTCTGGAGAAATGATGTTGGCATGAAGTAATAACTCTGATAGCTGTTGGAAAGTAGAAAATCAGTTTCCTTCAAGAGTATAGGCCTTAGTCAGTAAGCCATGTGACCAGTGAATGACACTTCAAAATGAATATAGGCAACACAAATTGGACTTCATAGATTAAAAATAACACAAAATTGAGTAGGTATGGAGTGTATAAATCTGGGAGGAGATGGGGAATGGGTGGTGGTTATGATTAAAAGATGTACAAAATTCTTAAAGAATTATTAAAATTTTTGCAATTAAATATAAAAGCAAAGAAAAAGAAAATTATATAAGGCTTTAAATGCCAGGATGAGAGGCATATTTCACAAAGCCATTTTAAACTTGAGCTTTTTCTGATTCTACCTACCAAAAATCTAATAACTTTGGCTAACAGAGCACCTTGTAATGTGGCATGTTTACTATTTTGATACAATATTAATTTAATCAATAGCTATATGCCTCTTGTGAGATGAAGACTCTTCATTGCCTAGGTGTCTTAAATATTTTGTGAACCTTGATACTCATCCAAAAATGTGGATAGTGATTATTACCCCCGCCCAGATCAACAAACCAGCTATAATCTTTAAATTCAAAAGTTTATGAAAGCAAATGAATGAAGGGACACTTCGGCTTACATTTTATGACCCCCATAGAATGCTTGAACAAATATTGAAATGTCACTTGATTGACAATATTTCAAGACTTTCCCCCTGACATTTATATAAAGAAATACAAGAAGCCTAAGGGAGTTCCTATGATCAGGCCCCTTTAGCTGTTTGTTGTGGGGTACCATTGCATATTTGAACCATCTTTATATAATAGCAATTTACTTGAGCAGATTGAGGTCTAATGATGAAAATTTGTATTTATTGTGACAAAACACTATGAATACTACTGAGAATAATCTATAATAACCATGAAGTGATTGTTATTTTAAAAAATATGACTGTTACAATGCCAAATGCTCCAGCAAGATTACTCAGTGAGTAATGGGTTTTTCTACCAAGCTTGATAATGTGAGTTTGATCCTCAGTACTGATATAGTGTGAAAGATCAGTATCAGTTTCGATAAGTTGTTTTTTAACCTCTTCAGGAGCACTGTGGTATGTGTGTGCACACAGAAATACTCATGTGTGTGCACACACAAAATAAAATGAAAAAATATAGCAAAAAGTTTAATGTAAAATGAAAATTATGGTATAAACATGTGATGTCTGAAATTTTAATTCAACTTAATTTTACTTTTATATGTGTTTGTCTTACTTGCATTTATGAGAAAAACATACATGCATTGTCCTTGGATGTCAGAAGAAATAATGAGATGCAATGCTAGAAATAGAGCTAAAAATAAATAGACAGGGTTCGCTAGGTTTTTTATTGGTATAAATCTTAAGTTGAATGGCTGTCTACCTATAATGTTCCATAGTCAATGCCCTCTACTGACAAAAATAAATGTAAACGAATAAGCACAAATTTGCTGGAGGAATCAATTAACTAAATTAATTTATTTTTGCAGAAGTTTAAGAGCACAAGGCCACTATGTACTTGGATCCTGGTGAGGCCTTGTGCTGATTCTGGCATGGACGAAGAGAGGGGAACAAGAAGAATAAGCAAAGAGGGGTCTTATGTGGGAAAGAAAGGAAAGGAGGTTCACGGCTTGCTTTATAAAGGTTCAATATCTCACAGCATCTAGAGCAGGTACTTGAAAGTGACTGACAGGTCAATCCAAAGAGGAATCATTAATATAATCAGGGTAGGCATCTGTGCCTGCAATGTAAACACCTCTCAGTAGGATACCCATCTCAATAGCGCTATATTAAAGAATAAATATCCATGTGAGTTTTGGTGGTGATGAGCTGAATTTAAACCAAGTAGTATCCCAGATCAAATCCTTTATAAATACTTCCTCATGAGGGCAGGACTTAAGAAAAACCAATTGTTTGGGTGTATTTCATACATATTTCTTTCATTTATTCCTGTTGGATATAGAAGGGAAGTTTGTTTGAGTACTTAAATGAGATATTGGAATTTGAATTTTAGAGAAGATATTGAAATTAGCTAAAAATGTGGCTCAGTTGGGCGAAATGAACCTATGATTGCTGTAAAGTTGATATTATTTTTAATATATTTTCTAACTCCTACACTGAGGACCAGGGTATATGTACACATATACCATTTATTTTCAGGCCCAAAGATAATGAGATGTTATATAATTCTAGACTACAGCTGAAGGAGAAAGCATCAGATACATTCCTAACAGCATAAATCTGAATGAAGTAATGAATGTGAGATCTGGAACAACTGTAAATGCAATGGAGGCACCTCAACTACAATTTAATGTTGAAGACAAATATAACTTGGCTGAATATTATATCTGCTGGGTTCATAGAAACAAAGGTGCCATGTAGATTTACTAAGGCGGAGGTTAACAATGCTGATATTGTTCCATATGTGCCTTCTTAGAATTTTTCTCACACTAATTCCTTTGATTATTTCTACCATCAATATGGTTATACATATGGCCTTCCAGATTTTTCCAGGGATGAAAACCTAAGTTCATAGCTGTTGGGGACTGTCAACCCTCACATCCTGAATTTCCTGTGACCTGCTGCCTGCTGTAGTAAACAACTTGTTTTCCTATGTTAGGAGCTGCCCTGAGCAAACAACTTGTTTAGCAGCTATCCTGAGCAAGAGAAGGAGTTCCTGATGGCAGGGGAATGGGTTCTGGGGAGCTTGCAGTTGAGAGTTAGGGCATGGAAGAAGACTCTATATAAGCTGCCCTGGTACACAATAGAGAATTCTTGGAGTGTTCCTGGCATTACCCATGTCTTTCTCTCTGTGTGATTCAATATCTAGCCCCTTGCCCAACTCACAAACCATACAGTAGTGCATGGTATGTAGAGCAGGCATTGCACTACACAAAGCTCTTTTGGGACTTTATTTTCTTAGAGATGTAGGAGAGATTTCCAAGGTTTCATAAACTTCAGTCCACACTCCTTTGAGGAGTAAAACACTGGTATAGGTAGCATAATAATCAGAGATAGAAGGCAGAATTATCAAGTTTTCTTTGAATTATAGTCCTAATTTGGAGTAATCGTGTGACTGGAGATCAATATATTAAGTTGTCAGAAAATGATTACAGATACATAATACGAGATTTAGTCAAAAAAAAGACCTCTGAATGGGTCACAGTGTTAGATAAATGTACATGGGCTCAAGAGAGAGAAGATGGAGTACAGACTGTCATAGATTAAAGGAGTAAAGATAATAAATATTAAAAAGTAATAGAAAATAGCCATGTAAAAATAGAAAATACACAGAGATCCTGGACTATGCATATTATTGTGTTTTCTTTGAATTCCTTGACGACAGAGAAATAGTTGATTTTGGGGGCTGCTAAGTTAAACCAATATATATCTTTTAAAGGTATCTTGACTTCAAAATTTGAGCCTGATATGTTATTTTAAAAAAAAGGTTCTGGTTTTGTTTCCACAGAAGATGGGAATCTATGGATTCCTTCAAAGCTAATGTGGATTGATAGAGCAAGATCCCCCTAAAACAGTATCCATGAATCCTAAAAATACTTTGTACAACAAACAGCAGGAAGCAGTTTGGAGAAAGCAAAACCAAAATTCACAAAATGATTGTTTATAAATATTTGTTTTCATTTTAAAATGGTTGTTTATAAATGGTTAATGTTCACAGTAAATTTCCAAAAAAAAAAAAAATAAGAGGATGCAATATAGGAATAAATACTTTTTATTGGTATGAACTTTGGTTTATTGATACAAATTTAGGGTCAACTTTGTTACATATATATAATATTGTTTAAGGTATTATGTTTTATTTTTAATATTTATAATATTGTATTTATTATATATATAATCTTGTTTACGGTATTATGTGTATACCGTAGATATAGATAACATGCTCCTACTCTAACTTAGCTTTGGGACTCTTAACCATTGTATTCATCATATGTCAGGCACAGTCTTCCTGTGTTCTAGAAGTAGGATAACTTTTTCCCCAAACTGTGTATTCTGGCAAATAAAATAAGACAGCAAAACCTTTAGTCCTAAACTGCAAAGAGAGAGCGAGAGAGAGAGAGAGAGAGAGAGAGAGAGAGAAAGAGAGAGAGAGATAAAAAGGAAAGAAAGAAAGAAAAAAAAAGAAAAAAATGCCTTAGAAGCCTGTTCTCTATAATTAATTCCCTGAGAGGATGATTTGATTAGGCCATATAGAAGTCCTTGTGGAATGATTACAGGAGGAACTTTCACAAAAAGAAACTGCAGGTGCCTGGCCTTGCTAGATCTACGTCATTCAAAGATTTATGATGAATTAGAACTGTATTGCAGGTATCTGTCCTCTCTATATCTTAGTCCTCCAAAAGATCAAGAGCACCTAACTGACTAACCATGTCCAGATATTATTAATCACACTTAAGAAATGTAAAATGGAAGTTTCTCAGTTTCAAGAGATCCAATTTATTAATTGTTGCTTTCAGTGTCTGTGCTACTGGGGTTATATTTAGGAAGTGGTTTCCTGTGTCAATGCGTCCAAGTGTACTTCCCCCTTTCTCTTCTATGAGGTTCAGTGTTGTTGGTTTTATGTTGAGGTCTTTGTTCCATTTGAACTTGAGTTTGTGTATGGTGGTAGATATGGATCTATTTTCATTACTTTATATGTTAATATCCAGTTATACCAGCATCATTTTCTGAATACGCTTTCTTTTTTCAATTTTATATTTTTGCTTCTTTGTGAAAAATCAGGAGTTGGTAGGTGTGTGGATTGATATCCATGTTTTTTTATTCGATTCCATTGGTCTCCTGTCTGTTTTTATGCCAATACCAGGGTGTTTTCAGTATTGTAGCTTTGGAGTAGAGTTTGAAGTCAGGGAATGTAATGCTTTTAGAAGTTCCTTTATTGTACAGAATTGTTTTGGCTATCCTGTTTTTTTTTCTTTTCTATAGGAGGTTGAGTATTGTGCTTTTGTGGTCCATGAAGAATTTTGCTGGGCATTGCATTGAATCTGTAGATTGCCTTTGGTAAGATTGCCATTTTTATTATGTTTATTCTACCTACCCAAGAACATGGGAGACTGAGAAGCTTCTGTAAAGCAAAAGAAAAAACAGCAGCCTACAGAATGGGAAAGATCTTCACCCAACTCATATCAGACAAGGGCTGAACTCCAAAATATATAAGGAACTCAAGAAATTGGTCACAAAAAGAAAAGATAATGTAATAAAAATGGGGTATAGACCTAAACACAGAACTCTCAATAGATAAATCTAAAATGGCTTTTCAGCCATTAAGGAAATGTTCAACAATCTTAGCCATCAGAGAAAAGAATATCAAACAACTATAAGATTCCATCTTAAACCTGTCAGAATGACTAAGATCAAAAATACTGATGATTGGGCTGGAGAGATGGCTCAGAGTTTAAGAGCATTGCCTGCTCTTCCAAAGGACCTGAGTTCAATTCCCAGCAACCACATGGTGGCTCACAACCATCTGTAATGGGGTTTGGTGCCCTCTTCTGGCCATAAACACAGACAGAATATTGTATACATAATAAATAAATATATTTAAAAAAATACTGATGACTACTTATGCTGGAGAGGTCATGGAATAAAGAGAATACTCCTCCAATGCTGATGGGAATGGAAGCTGATATAGTCACTTTGGAAATCTGTATGACGATTTCTCAGAAAATTAGGAAACAACCTACCTCAACACCCAGCAATGCTACTTTTGGGTATAAACCCAAAGGATGCTCAATCGTACCACAAGGACATGTGCTCAACTATATTAATAGCAGCATTATTTGTCATAACCAGAATCTGGAAATAACCTAAATCCCCTTTGACTGAAGAATGGATAAAGAAGATGTGGTACATTTACACAATGGAGTACTACAGAGTGGAAAAAATAAGGATATCTTGAAATTTGTGGGCCAATGGATAGATCTAGAAAACACCATATTGAGAGAGGTATCCCAGACCCAGAAAGATAAATATCATATGTATTCAGACATAAGTGACTTTTGGACATAAAGCAAATAAAGAAACAGCCTAAAATTCACAATCCCAGAGGACCTAGACAACAATGAGGACCCTAAGAGAGACATATGTGGATCTAATCTACATGGAAAGTAGAAAAAGACAAGATCATGTGAGTAAATTGGGAACATGGGGATAATGGGAGCGGGTAGAAGGGAAGGGTGAATGGAGGGAAACAGAGAAAAATGTATAGCTCAATTAAAAATAAAGAAATGTAAAATAGTACATGTACTCTTTGTCTCTGTCTTAGATCTCTCAATGGTTTAGTTCTCTTTCTTTGTAACCTGTAGAGGTTCCCTTTAAGAGAGGGCAAAGATCTCCACAAAGCTGCAGCTGTAGTTAGCTACAAAGTAGTTGATAAGTTTTGTTACATATCTTCAAAGAATGCATGTGTCTCTAAGAATTTTCCTTGTAGGTTTCTGACCCCGCAGCATCAGCCCAGGACAGGGAACTCAGAAGTTCCTCAACCCCCTATCCTTCCTGGGCTCTCTGCAGGGCCTCTACTCCCTGCATACTGCCTCTTTCTTCCTATCCCACCCAGCTTGCATCCAGATCCCTCCCCCCTTCTGCCCCTCTGCCCTGTTTGGGCACATAACATCACCCAGCTCAGCCTGTCTGGGTGCTGTGTCAGAATCCTCAGGGCAACCAGGTGGGCGGGAGTTCCTTTGTTTCAATAGCCTGCCTGCACCAAGCAAGGTAGGCGCTTTGTTTACTAGCTACTGAACCAACATGGAGACATGATCTCGGCGCCAGGAGAGCCAGCATTGGGGAGAGCCCTCATTGGGAAGGTACATCAGTAGGCAAGAAGACCTGATCCTGTTAAAGAAGATCGATAGGGGAGCATGCGGAGGAAGAGATGGGCAGGCGCCAATGCAAGAATTCACCCAACAATCTGAAAAGCAACATAAACCACCAGAAACCAGCGACCTCACAACAAGAGGACATAAACACCTTAATCAAGAAGAAGTAGAAAAAATTGACTTTATGAAAGTGATTGACACCCTTAAACAGTATGTAAAGAATGCCATTATAGAAATGGATGAGAAATATAACAGAAAGATTGAAGAATTGAATAAATCAGTGAATGATACCCTAGAAATCCAAGGAAAAACAAACAGATAATAGAAATAGTTCAAGACTTGAAAAGTGAAATGGAGGCAAAGAAGAAAACACAAACAGAGGGTCGGCTGGACATGGAAAATTTAAGTAAAAAAACAGACTACAGAAACAAGCATAACCAACAGAATACAAGAGATAGAAGAAAGAATCTCAGATTCTGAAGATACCATAGAGAAAATAAACACACTGATCAAAGAAAAAAGCAAGTCCAACAAACTCTCATCACAAAACATTCAGGAAATCTGGGACACAATAAAAAGACCAAACCTAAGAATAATAGGGGTAGAAGAAGGAGAAGAAGTGCAGCTCAACGGTCCAGAAAATATATTTAATAAAATTATAGAAGAAAATTTCCCAACCTAAAGAAAGATATACCTATGAAGGTTCAAGAAGCATACAGAACACCAAATAGGCTGGAAAAAAAATTAAAAACAAAACATCCCCTAGCCATAAAATAATCAAAACACAAAGCATACAGAATAAAGACAGAATATTAAGAGCTGCAAAGGAAAAAGGCCAAGTTACTTATAAAGGTAAACCTATCAGACTTACACCTGACTTCTCCATGGAAACCATGAAAGCCAGAAGGTCCTGGATAGATGTAGTTCAGAAAGTAAGAGACCATGGGGGCAAGCCCAGACTACTATACCCAGCCAAGCTTTCGTTCACTATGAATGGAGAAAATAAAATTTTCTGGGATAAAAACAAATTTAAACAATACGCAGCCACAAATCCAGCCTTACCGAAAGTAATAGAAGGAAAATTACTAACCAAGGAGTCCAACAATGACCACAATAACTCATAAATCTAGAGATTCTTCACCACCACAACTGAAAGAAGGGAAACACACAAACTCTATGACAGAAAAAGTGACCGGAGTTAACAACCATTGATCATTAATATCATTTAATGTCAATGGACTCAACTCATCTATAAAAAGACACAGGCTAAGAGATTGGATAAGAAAACAAGATCCAACATTCTGCTGTTTACAAGAAACACACCTCAACCACAAAGACAGGCATTTACTCAGAGTAAAGGGCTGAGAAAAGGCTTATAAAAGCAAATGGACCTAAGAAACAAGCAGGTGTGGCCATACTAATCTCTAACAAAGTTGACTTCAACTTAAATCAATCAGAAGAGATGGAGAGGGGCATTTTATACTCATAACAGGAACAATTCATCAGGATGAAGTCTCAATCCTGAATATCTATGCCACTAATATAAAAGCACCCACGTACATAAAAGAAACATTACTAAAACTCAAGGCTGCAATCAAACCGCACACAGTAATAGTAGGAGACTTCAACACTCCTCTCTCACCAATGGACAGGTCAATCAGACAGAAACCTAACAGAGAAATAAGAGAATTAATGGAGGTAATGAAGCAAATGGACTTAACAGACATCTATAGAACATTCCAGCCAAATAGGAAAGAACATACCTTCTTCTCTGCAGCTCATGGAACCTTCTCGAAAATTGACCACATACTCGGTAACAAAGCAAACTTCCACAGGTACAATAAAAATATTAGTAACAACCTGTGTCTTATCAGATCTCCATGGATTAAATTTAGAATTCAACAACAATGCTTCCCCTAGAAAGCCTACAAACTCATGGAAACTGAACAGTCAACTACTGAACCATACCTGGATTAAGGGAGAAATAAAGAAAGAAATTAAAGTCTTCCTTGAATTAAATAAAAATAAAGAAACAACATACTCAAACTTATGGGACACTATGAAAGCAGTCCTAAGAGGAAACTTCATAGCATTATATACCCACTTAAAGAAAACAGAGAAACCAAACATTGGAGACTTCACAGCCCACCTGAAAGCTCTGGAAAAAAAAAAAGAAGCAGACTCACCTAGGAGGAGTAGAAGACTGGAAATAATCAAACTGAGGGCTGAAATCAACAAAATAGAAACACAGAAAACAATCCAGAGAATCACTGAAACAAAAAGCTGGTTCCTGGAGAAAATCAACAAGATTGATAAAACCCTATCCAAACTAATCAAATGGCAGAGCGAGAATATGCAAATTAATAAGATCATATATGAAAAGGAGGACATAACCACAGACAGAGAAAATTCAGAGAATCATTAGATCTTACTACAAAAGCCTGTATGACACAAAACTAGAAAATCTATAAGACACAGACACTTTTTTAGATAAATACCATATACCAAAGTTAAACCAGGACCAGGTGAACAACCTAAATAGACCTGTTAGTCGTGAAGAATTAGAAGTGGTTATCAAAAACCTCCCTACCAAAAAAGCACAGGACCTGATGGTTTCAATGCGGAATTCTACCAGAACTTCCAAGAAGACCTAATACCTATACTCCTTAATGTATTTCACAATATAGAAACAGAAGAGTCATTGCCAAATTCCTTTTATGAAGCTACAGTTACTCTGATACCAAAACAACACAAAGACTCAACCAGGAAGGAGAATTACAGGCCAATCTCACTCATGAATATCGACGCAAAAATCCTCAATAAAATACTGGCAAACCGAATCCAAGAACACATTAGAAAAATTATCCATTATGATCAAGTAGGCTTCATCCCAGAGATGCAGGGCTGGTTCAACATACGAAAATCTATCAATATAATCCATCATATAAATAAACTTAAAGAAAAAACCATATGATTCATTTCATTAGATGCTGAAAAAGCATTTGACAAAATTCAACATCACTTTATGATAAAAGTCTTGGCGAGATTAGGGATACAAGGGATATACCTAAATATAATAAAAGCTATTTACAGCAAGCCGACAGCTAACATCAAACTAAACGGAGAGAAACTCAAGGACATCCCACTAAAATAAGGAACACGACAAGGCTGTCGACTCTCTCCATACCTCTTCAATATAGTGCTTGAAGTTTTAGGAATAGCAATAAGACAACATAAGGGGATCAAGGGGATTCAAATTGGAAAGAAAGAAGTTAAACTTCTGTTATTTGCAGATGACATGATAGTGTACATAAGCAACCCCAAAAACTCCACCAAAGAACTCCTACAGTTGATAAACACCTTAAGTAATGTGGCAGGATACAAGATCAATTCCAAAGAATTTGTCGCCCTCTTATACACAAAGGATATGAAAGCAGAGAGGGAAATCAGAGAATCATCACCTTTCACGATAGCCACAAACAGCATAAAATATCTTGGGGTAACTCTAACCAAGGAAGTGAAAGATCCATTTGACAAGAACTTTAAGGCATTGAAGAAAGAAATTGAAGAGGATACCAGAAAATGGAAGGATCTCCCTTGCTCTTGGATTGGGAGGATCAACATAGTAAAAATGGCAATTCTACCAAAGGCTATTCATACATTCAATGCAATCCCCATCAAAGTCCCATCAAAATTCTTCAAAGATCTTGAGAGGACAATAATCAACTTTATATGGATAAACAAAAAACCCAGGATAGCCAAAACAATCTTATACGATAAAGGAACTTCGGGAGGCATTGCAATCCCTGACTTCAAACTCTATTACAGAGCTACAGTAATGAAAACAGCGTGGTACTGGCATAAAAACAGAGAAGTCGACCTATGGAATCGTGTAGAAGAACCGGTTTTTAGACCACAAACCTATGAACACCTCATTTTCGATAAAGGAGCTAAAAGTATACAATGGAAGAAAGAAAGCAAATGGTGCTGGCACAACTGGATGTCAACCTGTAGTAGAATGAAAATAGACCCATATCGATCACCATGCACAAAACTCAAGTCCAAATGGATCAAAGACCTCAATATCAATCTGAACACACTGAACCTGATAGAAGAGAAAGTCGAAGTACCGTACAACAGATGGGCAAAGGACATATCTTCCGATGTATAACCCCAGCAGCACAGACATTAATGGCAATATTGAGTAAATGGGACCTATAGAAACTGAGAAGCTTCTGTAAAGCAAAGACACTGTCACTAAGACAAAAAGGCAACCTACTGACTGGGAGAAGATCTTCACCAACCCCGCAACTGACAAAGGTCTGATCTCCAAAATATATAAAGAACTCAAGAAACAAGACTTTAAAATGCTACTTAACCCAATTAAAAAATGGAGCACTGATCTGAACAGAGAATTGTCAACAGAAGAAGTTTAAATGTCCAAAAGACACTTAAGGTCATGCTCAACCTCCTTAGCGATCAGGGAAATGCAAATCAAAACAACTTTGAGATACCATCTTATACCTGTCAGAATGGCCAAAATCAAAAACATCAATGATAGCCTTTGCTGGAGAGGTTGTGGAGGAAGGGTTACCCTCATCCATTGCTGTTGGGAATGCAAACTTGTGCAACCACTTGGAAATCAGTGTGGTGGTTTCTCAGGAAATTTGGGATCAACCTACCCCTTACCCAGCAATATCACTCTTGGGAATATACCCAACAGACTCCCTATTATATGACAAAAGCAGTTGTTCCACTATTTTCATAGCAGCATTATTTGTAATAGCCAGAACCTGGAAACAACCTAGATGTCCTTCAATGGAAGAATGGATGAAGAAAGTGTGGAATATATACACATTAGAGTACTACTCAGCGGTAAAAAACAACGACTTCTCGAATTTTGCATGCAAATGGATGGAAACATAAAACACTATCCTGAGTGAGGTAACCCAGACCCAAAATGATAAACATGGGAGGTACTCACTCATAATTGGTTTCTAGAGATAAATAACGGTCAGTGAGTCTATAATTTGATATCCTAAAGAAGCTAAATAAGAAGGTGATCCCAAAGAAAAACATATAGCTATCCTTTTGTTTATGGGAAGTAGACAAGATTGCTGGGCAAAAAAATTGGGATCTTGGGGGTGGGGTGGGATAGGGGTAAGAGGAGATGGGGAGAGAAAAGTGAGAAGGGGAGGATGGGGGGAACTTGGGGAAACGGGATGATTGGGGATAAAACAAGGTTGAATAGAGGAACAGGGAATCACATAACTTAATTAAGGGAACCACCTTAGGGTTGGTAAGAGACATGAACCTAGAGTGGCTCCCAGGTGCCCAGGGCAATGTCCCCAGTTAGTTCCTTGGGTAGCTGAGGGAGGATAGGGAACCTGAAATGGCCCTATCCTATAGCCGTACTGACGAATATCTTGCATATCACCATAGAACCTTCATCTAGCGATGGATGGAAATAGAGACAGAGACCCACACTGGAGCATCGGACTAAGCTCCCAAAGTCCCAATGAGGAGCAGAAGGAAGGAGAACATGAGCATGGAAGTCAGGACCACGAGAGGTGCACCTATCCACCGAGACAGTGGGGCTGATCTATTGGGTGCTCACCAAGTCCAGCTGGACTGTGACTGAAAAGCATGGGATAAAACCGGACTCTCTGAACATGGTGGACAATGGGGGCTGATGAGAAGCCAAGGACAATGGCATGGGGTTTTGTTCCTATTTCATGTTCTGGCTTTGTGGGAGCCTAGCCAGTTTGGATGTTCATCTTAATAAACCTGGATGGAGGGGAGAAGACCCTGGACTTTCCACAGGGCAGGGAACCCTGACTGCTCTTTGGACTGGAGAGGGAGGGGGAGAGCAGTGGGGGGAGGGGGAGAGGGGCAGGAGGAGGGGAAGGGAAATGGGAGGCTGGGAGGAGGCAGGAATTTTTTTCAATAAAAAAAACGTAAAAAAAAGAATTTTCCTTGTAGTTTTTTTATTACTAAGAAATTGCTAATGAGTGGATACACACACACACACACATTTGGGAATTTGTAGCAGCAGAAAAAATAAAATTGAAAGAGTAAAGAATGCAGAAAATGAAGAAGAAAAAGAAGAAGAAAGAATGTAGAGTAATTATAACAATAATGAATTGGAACAGAAATTTGTAATAGAGAATTGGAATTAGAACTGAGAGAGAATTGAAGCTAAGAAATTATTGATACTTAGGGCAAGAAAATTAGAATTAATACTGAACAATAAAGAGACATGACTGGACACGCACCACTGGCGTAGCTGCAGTTACAGTGGTCTGAGCAGGACCCGCATTGCCCCCGTCACTGCGCAGATTGAACCGCCTGGCCAAGCGACATCCTCGCTTCCTCCCTCGAGCTTCCACAGCTCGGGCTCATCTTTCTCTTGGCTTCCGGGCCAAACTATGTAGCCCGCATCTGGCCGCCTGGGTACCCCGCAGCTGACGCCCACCCGAGTCATCGCCTGTGCCAGGTGCTCGCGGCGAGCAGAGGCCTAATCAGCCAGCGGCCTACCTACCTGGCCAGCGGAGCCCTTCTCTTGGGCTTCCTTTCTACCAGGTCCCGCTCGTCCCCGCGAGGGACCGTCTTCATGGGTCAGCTTCTGTCCAAAGAGCCTCGTAACTGCCCGAGCCAGAAGAAGCCTCGTTGCTGCAGCTGGTATCGCCGCCGGCGCCCTCTCATCCGACTGCCAGGCCGCACTCCCGCCAAGGCGTCCCCGCAGTCCTCGGCTCCTCGGAACCGGGACTGCTTCTTCCGCGGGCCCTGCATGCTGTGCTTCATCGTGCACAGCCCCAGCGGGCCCGCCCCCGCCGGCCCAGAGGACGAGCCGCCGCTGTCGCTGCAGCCGCTGCGGGACGGGGCCTACGCTGCCGCCCCCTTGCAGCACCTGGAGCCGCGCTATGCGAACCTGGCGGCCGAAGACTGCGCCGCCGCTGCCTGCCGCTTCTTGCTGTCGTCGGCCGCCGCCGCCGCCTCCTCGGCCTCGTCGCCCGCCACCCGTTGCAAAGAGCTGGGGCTAGCCGCCGCCGCCGCCTGGGAGCAGCAGGGCAGGAGCCTCTTCCTGGCCAGCATGGGGCCGTTGCGCTTCCTGGGGCCGCCGGCCGCCGCGGAGCTTTTCCAGGGGCTGCCATCGCAGGCTGAGTACCCCATGCCCCCTGAGATCCTGTGCAAGCGTAAGGAGGTTGGGGTTCCCGACTACAGCTATTGCGAGCAGCCTCTCTGCGGCGGAGGGGGAGGCGCCTCTCTGATGCAGCCGCTGGATGCAGGATGCTGCCAGGCCCTGGAGCAGCCCCTGTCACCACTCGGCTCCAGGCCCACCTCTCCTGGCTCAGAGTGTGACCTCCTTGGAGCCGCCGGGAGCAACCTCCGAGCTGGAAGCGTCGCCCACTGGCTCGCCCAGCAGTCTGAAGCCCGCGACGCTGACTGTCAGAAGATCCCCGAAAATCCCTGCAGCTATTTTAGGGAACCGCTCCCCGAATCCCTAGATGTTAACCAGCTGCCAGGGTCCATCGTACTTGACGTGGAGCTGGATGACTAGGTCCAGCAATGCCAGCCCCCCCCCCATCCCCAGCCCCTGCCCTCCTGAGGCTTTCTCCCCTCTCCCCACCCCTGCCCCCTTGTGCACGGAGGAGCAGGGTTTCTAGGCAACCGGGGATGCCTGAAGGGGAGACTGTTAAGCCCCTAGGCCCTGTGCTTAAGGCCCCTTTTGAAGTAGAAAAGCTTGGAGTCTGCTGAATGCCTTGTAGTAGATTAGATCTGTTCTCACAATTCAGGATTCATTCATTGCATTAGCAAATCCTGATATAGAAACTATTAGATTTCCGTGGAATAAATATATGCACATTTGAGCAATTTTATTTGGTGGGTAACAACTTTACATACTGGTGTTTGAACGTTTTCAAACTGTTTCCAGGTTTGATAGCTGCTAGTTAGTGCCAAAAACTTGCAATTAAGTATGTACCGTAATCAATCACTGTAACAAAGTTTTATATATACAGATCTCATGGATTCCTCCATTTGTTGCTCTGTGACAACTCCCGTTACTATTTCCTGCATTCAAAAAGCAACGGACACTCCAGAGGTTTACAGATGGCTCACACTAGTGAGCCAGGAAGACGACGGGTTTTCGTTTTGTCTTGTGAAACTAACAATCTAGATGGACTTAAGACGGTTGAATGAACTGGTTCAAGGCCACACTTGTAAACTAAAGAGCAAATTTGGGTCTTGGACTGGGGAATTTTGGCCCACTTGACTTGAAAAAAAAAACTGTTGTGTATGCTGTTGTTTTTCCTTCTTACATCCTTGCCTTTATATGCAATGAATTACCAGAAGTCAGATTTCTTTTATGTTGGGGGTTGGGTGAGTGAAAAAGTGAAGTGCCTGGGGAATTGTGTGTCACTGTCAATTACTAGGTAAAATCTCCTGCTTTAGCAGAGCTAGAGACAACTCTGTGATAGTTTACACTAAGTTATTTGCTCCCTTGTTTTCTGTCTTTGTTCCCATGCCTTTTCCTGAAGACAAAAGCATAAGAACTTGATTTTTCAGTGTGGAAGATATTTAAATGGGACTATTTAGAACAAATCTTCAGGAGAACCTGGCTACTTTCATTGTTACTGAATTAACTGCCAATGAATGGTAAATGTTACTGTCACATCAGTGTACTTACTTGAGTAGACTTTTAACATGTGTGTAATTATGTGTTTGGATCTGTTTTACTGTGACATTGATGTTTTTGTGAACAATACAGCAAAAGATCAGACAAGTTTCCCATTTTCTTGAGTCAAAATGTAGTGAGATAATTATTATGAAGGTGTATTTGCAGGAGGGGTAATTACTTTGTGTGTTCAGGGGATGAATTTTAGGGCAGAGGAAACTTTCTCAATAATCAATAAATCTAAGAGCTGGTGCTCTGAGAAGACTAAAAAAGATTGCAGGCTGTGGACCCAACTGAAAAAGGAAGACAGGACCCACATTAACAGAATCAGAAGTGAGCAGGGAAAAAAAAATTACAATGAACATTAAAGAAATTCAGAATATTATAAAGGAATAGTTTAAAAACCAGTAATCCATTAAGTTGAAAATCCTAAAAGAAATAGGTGAATTCTGATTCAGCTAAACTACCAAAATTGAAACAAGAAGAAGACAACCTAAACAGATCCATAACAAATGAGATCAAAACAGTAATGAGAAGCCTTCCAAAAAAAAAAAAAAAAAAAAAAAAAAAAAAAAAACAGGCACAGGTGAATTCACAGCAGAATTCTATCATGTCTTCAAAGAAGATCTATAAGCAATCCTTAAAATTAAATATATAACTGTCTTTGTGAGAGCCTAGGCTGTTTGGATGCTCACCTTACTAGACCTGGAAGGAGGTGGGAGGTCCTTGGACTTCCCACAGGGCAGGGAACCCGGTCTGCTGGTCTGCTCTTTGGGCTGATGAGAGGGGGAGTTGATTGGGGGAGGGGAGGGACATGGGAGGAGGTGGCGGGGAAGGGACAGAAATCTTTAATAAATAAATAGAAAATAATTAAAAAAGAAAAAAATAAAGTATAAGTCAAATGACTAAAAAGAAAAAGAGACATGACTGGAGCTGAAAGCATGAGTCTTTTCCCTCAAATTAGAGCTATCCTAAAATACTTTTCGTTATGCTGAGGCAACCTGACAGAACCCTGGGAGGAAGTCAGCAGAGCTGGACTCTGCTGACTTTCGATACCATTCCAAACCTGGAGTTTCTCTCTTCGTGCTGTCTTTGGATCTGGATGTAGAACTCTCAGCCATCATGTCTGCCTATGCATCGCATGCTCCTTCTTTGCCATGATGACAATGGACTAAATCTCTGAAGCAATAATCGAGCCCCAATTAAATGCTTTCCAAGAGTTGCTATGGTCATGGTGTCTCTTCACAGCAGTAAAACACTGACCAAAGCACTGGTCTTTGTGTATGATATGCTGGTCTTAGGGACAGGGTTGAATTCATGTGTCTTGAGATCCACTTTCCTTAGCCTTTGGACTGCACTAGTAGTGGAGGCAGAGGGAAATGTGCAAATTTAAAGTCTCAAAATGCTGATGGGAGATCTCCAGGAAGTGGTGATGATGGATATGGGGACTGGAAAGGGGAGCCATGCAGATCAAGGATCAACAATCCCTTATTCATTTAGACTTCCTGCAACTTCCCCAATATCTATAGCTCCTACTTTGCCATTGCCTCCATGAGAAATGTGCTCATCAAATCAGGAAGCTCCTGTCTGTGGCGGTGATATTATTAGTGTGTTGCCAAGGAGGACACACTGATGTTCATCTGCTGCTGTCACCCCTCTAAATGCATCTCACCTGAGCAGAGACTGTTTTCTGTTTTATCATGGAAAGAATTCTACTTATCTGCCTTTAAAATTAAAAAAAAATACATATACAACTTAAGGAAGCTCAATCAGAAGGAATGGGGAAATAAGTCAAAGGGGCATGGATTTTCAAAGATAAATTTGCATGTTTACAGTGTCACTCCAGAATCTCCTTTTAATGTCATCCTGCATCTGGAAGGCCACATGGCTCTTTAATAAGCCATATTTAGAGATATTTTAAGGGGAAAAAGCAGCATACAGAAAACATACACCGGATCCATAAAAATGTTTCTTTCTTCTTCATTATGTTGGAAAAACTATTTCATGTTTCAGTTTATCCGAAGCACAAAATATAGTATTAACTGTATTAAAATGAATACTTATAGGCGACATAGAACAGTTTTTATTTTATGTTTTTACAATATACTTCTTCTATGGATTGTTAGTGTCTGCTAATCATCTATTGTACCAACATGATTAGTTAAAGTTCATCATCAGGATGTAAATATTGGAGAATTGTGTGTAATAGGGTTCAAACCTGTGGTGTCAATTGCCTTCTGGGGTCATAGAATGGATTCACAGAAATAAGCACACTCTTGAACAATTCATTATGTGATTGTATTTCTCATTATTCACAGAAAGTAAGCTTGACACCCAAGACCTCTAACCAGTGTGATCCAAAATGTGTTTGTCCAATGAAAATATTCCAAATCAGTGGTCACAGGAAGAAAATCATAGACCTCCTTGGCCATAGGGATTATATACAAAACTTCAGGCAAAGCTGGAAAATATCTGTGGAACCTTGGCTATCAGGGTTATTTTTTAAATTATCTTGGCAAAATCTAAGCTTCCTAGGGCAGAATGGGAATGCCTGAGGACCATCACCTCCTGGGAGGATCTATGGGGCTCTTATAGCCACAGAGATAACCACAGAGGCTATATTGCACAGAGTTGGAATTTCTGTATCACCCTTTATTAACATGGGAAAGTTTGAGGTTCCATTGGTTCTAAGCCCACCTTTATCAGGAACACAAGTTTTTAGAGTTACTTCTTTTAGAAGCCTACTTCAATAGAGCTCTTTGTAGGACAGGATGCAAATGAAGCTCCATAGGTACAAAGTCTTCCTAGCCTCTCTTCTGGACAGCATCTCTCTCCTCCCATGACCTTCATTATCAAATCATACTTTGGTTTCTCCTCATGATAGCTACACACAGTATCTTTGCCCCAGCAAGTTCTGCTTATTCCCTCTGAGACCCTGGTCAAACCTGCTCTTTCTGTCATCCAAGAGTTTTCTACTCCGTGCAATGTTCCACCTGCTCACCCTCTCTCTCTCTCTCTTTTGGTTCTGCTCAGTGCTTCTATGTCACTATTGTTCCACTCGGTCTCAGAGACGACAAGCTCATGGTGCCCCCATGAAGGCTTAAACCAGTTTCACCCTAAAGCAAATTTCCTTGCACAAAGCCATGCTTGAATCCAGAGAGGAAAGCTGCTCTCAGCTTTCACAAGAAAGGACTGACATTTATCAGAAAGATTTTCTTATTCAGATGATGCTGTCCGGGTTGTATTGGGCTTATTTCTGAATATGGTACTTATAACATCCTTCTAATCACTTGCAGGAGGAGGGGCCAGCACATGTAAGGAAGGATCTTCCAAATGGCATCAAATGAATTTCTCTGCATATGTGTTACAGTTGTGTGGCTTGATCCTACTGTGGGCCTCCTGACTATGGGAACAGGTACTATCTCCAGCTCTTTTACAGGCTTTGGAGACCTACTCCTCATTCTGGGTCACCTTGCACTGCTTTGGTGCATGGGGGGTGCTTAGTCTTACTGCAACTTTGTTTGCTATGTTTTGTTGATTTCCATAGGTTACCTGCCCTTTCTTGAACAGAAATAGAGGAGGGGAGTGGATTGGAGGTGGGAACCGAAGGGGGATGGAATAGGACAAGGAGGGGAGGGGTGGAGGTTGCATCTGGGATGTAAAGTAAATAAATAAATGAATTAAATTTTTAAAAAAATAAATCATAGCACAGGAAACAGTTTTGAAAACACACACACATATGAATGTTGGCTAAAATGACTACATTTGTAAAATAGAATTACATAGCAGTATGTCTTTGATACAAAAAGGTGGAAGATGTGCATACGTTGTGGTTTCCAAACAGATTAGAACATGTGAAACATTTATGCAATCGGTTGCCGGATTTTAATGCCAGTGGATAATTAGCATACCAAGAAAATATCAAGACGTCCTCTTCTAAACTTAAAAGTAAACAATAACACCGAGAAGAGAACAACAATCAAAAAAAAAACAACAAAGTAACAGTATCATCTGTGGCATCTTCAGAAGGATATGCAGTAATCTGAACATTATTGCAAGAGCGTGGCTGGTGTCTGTCACATTTTAAGCCTCACAGGTTGGTGCTCAGTCATCCTGTTCAGGGCACTAAGATTGGAAGAAGTCCACTTCTGATGTTCTGATGAATGCTCTGAAGACTGATGGCTGTTTTCCAGACTCTCCTTGTTACTCTTGCACTCTGAGGCCGCAATCTTGAGGAGAAGAATGTTATTGATTAGAAGGAGTGTGCCCAAGACTTCTGTCTACATCATGTACGTGTGTCTTTGAGCAGAGTGGGAATGTCAGACAGTTGCTTGGTCAGAAGGTAAACTTAGAGGCCCTTTGGATAAGCATGTTAGTATAGACACCATACATTACAGAAAAGGAAGATCTGAAATTCTGTTGGCCAGATGTGGAGTTTGAATACTCCATTAAAGGAAAAGAGTATGTGTGAGACACCCTTGGTCAATGGGAACACTATTAAAGGCCTCATATTCAGACGTTGAATGCCCCCCACATAAGTCAGACATATACAAATAGGGATCAAAGGGTCAGCGATGAGAGGTCAGAGGCTTGCCAAGGTGTATGGGGAAGAAGGGAGGAAACAAGAGCCCTGGAGAAAATACAAGGACCCCAGGGTCAGAGGGGAAATGTTTGATGGTGTCTTGTGAGGAGTGTGGAAATCTGGGGGTTATTATAGATATTGAATAGCATGTTGGGTTGGGTAAAGTTGGAAATCAGCATGCCCACTGCTTGACATGAGATCAAAGTCGCGGCCCACCTCATACAATGGAACACATTCCAGGAACTGCCTTATCAGCTTCCAGCTCTTCATCAGATACTTGGATACCTGTCCACTGTAGAGAATGAGTGGTAGGTGAGGCAGCAGTCTGAGTATTTTCCAAAAGTCTTCATGAGAGTCCCAAGCTTGTTCTCCTTCTCAAGCATATGTTCATCTGCTCAGATCTAAGTTTGAATGATGGGGACCACATTATATTGATTTTGGCTTTGAGGCTGTGGGCTTCAGTTCTAGACTCTACTTCCTACACATGGACTTGGAGTCTTTAAGCCTGTGATGTCTGGAGAAGTCATTGTGTGAAGAAAAGTATTCTATGGTCTCAGGTTTGGGTGGGGGAATGTCTGAGGCCACTGAATCAGAGGAGAAGAGTGTGAGGCTCTCCTTGGACCGAAGGGCCTATTTGAAGACAACTTGCAGAATGAGTAGATCTGAGGCTGTCTGGTAAATCATAGGCAGTAAACTGAAACTCCTTTGGTCACATCAGAATGGTACGTGGCCAAAGGCTACCCACCCAGAGCGGTGAGCCTCAAGGTCCCCTGAAAGGGAGCCTTAGCACCCTCAGCCTGTGCTCCAGGGACTCCTGTGCTCTCCTGGATCCCGCATTGCCTGCCCCATTCTTCCTTCTGTCCCCGGATCTTTGGGCTACCAGGCGGCCCTGTTTAGGTCCTGAGGAGTTCCATCTGGACAGGAGAGTGTGTGTTATCCAGGGGTGATTGTCCCAGAAGAGAGCACAACCCCCCTCCCCCAGCTCCTTCTGCAGGGCTGTCTTTCTTATGCACGACCCAGCCCCCCAGCACCCCACCCCCAACCCTACCCTGCTGTATGCTAGGACCAGTGCTCAACAACAGTTTTAAGCTCCTACACTAAGGATACCCACCCAGAGCAGTGAGCCTCAAGGTCCCCTGTAAGGGAGCCCGGGCACCCTCAGCCTGTGCTCCAGGGGCTCCTGTGCTCTCCTGGATCCCGCACTGCCTGCCCCGTCCTTCCTTCTGTCCCCGGATCATTGGGCTACCAGGCAGCCCTGTTTAGGTGCTGAGGAGTTCCATCTGGACGGGTGAGTGTGTGCTATCCAGGGGAGATTGTCCCTGAAGAGAGTACAAACCCCCCTCCCCCAGCTCCTTCTGCAGGGCTGTCTTTCTTACCACGACCCAGCACCCCAGCACCCCACCCCCACCCCTGCCCTGCTGTGTGCTAGGACCAGTGCTCAACATCATTTTTAAGCTCTCACACTAAGGCTACCCGCCCAGAGCGGTGAGTCTCAAGGTCCTCAGTAAGAGAGCCCGGCACCCTCATCCTGGGCTCCAGGGGCTCCTGTGCTCTCCTGGATCCCGCACTGCCTGCCCCGTCCTTCCTTCTGTCCCCGGATCATTGGGCTACCAGGCAGCCTTGTTTAGGTGCTGAGGAGTTCCATCTGGACAGGTGAGTGTGTGCTATCCAGGGGCTATAGTCCCGGAAGAGAGCACCCCCCGCCTCAGCTACTTCTGCAGGGCTGTCTTTCTTACACACGACCCCCCCCCCCAAGCCTGCGTTTTCTGCAAGGTCCTTTGCTCAGGAACAGTTTTCTGCTCCTACACTAAGTCTTCCAACCCAGAGTGGTGAGTGCCTGCCTACATGTCAGGCCTCAAGGACCCCTGAAAGGGAGCATGCGCACCTTCAAATTAGTGAGGCAGGGTGTCCTATGTTCTATTCGTCACTGCCCTGCCCCCAAGTTCCTCCCTTTTGGTCCGTGGGTCATTGGACTACCAGTCGTCCATGTTTGGGTGCTGAGGAGTTAAAGCTGGATGGGACCTGCTTCTACACTGAAGAGATACACCCAGAGACTCAGTTACAGCAAAGACTGGACCAAGACACCAGGCCTCTCCTGGCTCCATTTGAAGGAGGAGATGTGAAGGTGCCAATGCAAGTCTTCCTCCAACAACCTGAAAGGCAACATGACATCACCAGAATCCAGGGATCCCGAAATAAGAAGAATTGTACACCCTACTCCAGAAGAATTAGAAGAAATCGACTCAAAAGTGAATTATATGAAAATAATAGAAGACCTTAAACAGGAGGTGAAAAACTGCCATAAACAATTAGAGATTACAAACAGAAGGGTAGAGGAAATGAATAAATCACTCAAAGATATCCAAGAAAACCAAGAGAAACAAGAAAAAGCAATCAAACAGGTAAGGGAAGCGGTTCAAGACCTGAAGAATGAAATGGAAGTAATGAAGAAAACACAAACTGAGGGAAGGTTGGAGATGGAAAATCTGGGTAAACGAACAGGAACTACAGAGACAAGTACTGCCAACAGAATACAAGAGATAGAAGAAAGAATGTCAGACACTGAAGATACCATAGAGAAAATAAACACACTGATCAAAGAAAAACAGCAAAACCAACAAATTCTCATCAAAAAACATTCAGGAAATCTGGGGAAACAATAAAAAGAACAAACCTAAGAATAATTGGGATAGAAGAAGGGAGACCAAGTACAGCTCAACGGTCCAGAAATTATATTTAATAAAATTATAGAAGAAAACTTTCCCAACCTAAAGAAAGATATTCCTTGGAAGGTTCAAGAAGCAAACAGAACACTGAATGGACTGGACAAAAAAAAAAATCTCATCGCCATATAATAATCAAATCACAAAACATACAGCATAAAGAAAGAATATTAAGAGCTGCAAAGGAAAAAGGTCAAGTTACTTACAAAGGTAAACCTATCAGACTTACACCTGACTTCTCTGTGGAAACCATGAAAGCCAGAAGGTCCTGGATAGATGTACTTCAGAAACTAAGAGATCATGGATGCAAGCCCAGACTACTATACCCAGCCAAGCTTTCATTCACTATAAATGGAGAAGACAAAATTTTCCAGAATAAAAACAAATTTAAACAATACGTAGCCACAAATTCAGCCTTACCAAAAGTAATAGAAGGAAATTCACAAACCAAGGAGTCCGACAATGACCACAATAACTCAGACATCTAGAGACCCTTCACCAGTGCAACTCAAAGAAGGGGAAACACACAAACTCTACTACTAAAAAGTGACCGGAGTTAACAACCACTGGTCATTACTATCACTTAATGTCAATGGACTCAACTCACCTATAAAAAGGCACAGGCTAAGATATTGGATATGAAAACAGGATCCAACATTCTGCTGTTTACAAGAAACACACCTCAACCACAAAGACAGGCACCTACTCAGACTAAAGGGATGAAAAAAGGTTTATCAAGCAAATGGACCTAAGAAACAAGCAGGTGTGGCCATACTAATTTCTAACAAAGTTGACTTCAAACTTAAATCAATCAGAAAAGATGGAGAGGGACATTTTACACTCATAACAGGAACAATTCATCAGGATGAAGTCTCAATCCTGAATATCTATGCCCCTAATATAAAAGCACCCACGTACGTAAAAGAAACATTACTAAAACTCAAGGCTGCCATCAAACCACACACACTAATAGTAGGAGACTTCAACACCCCTCTCTCACCAATGGACAGGTCAATCAGACAGAAACCTAACAGAGAAATTAGAGAATTAATGGAGATAATGAATCAATTGGACTTGACAGACATCTATAGAACATTCCTCCCAAATAGGAAAGAATACACCTTCTTCTCTGCAGCTCATGGAACCTTCTCGAAAATTGACCACATACTCGGTAAAAAAAAGCAAACTTCCCCAGTGACAAAAAAATATCCGTAACCTCCTGTGTCTTATCAGATCTCAATGGATTAATGTTAGAATTCAACAACAATGCTACCCCCCAGAAAGCCTACAAACTCATGGAAACTGAACAGTCAACTACTGAACCACACCTGGATCAAGGAAGAAATACAGAAAGAAATTAAAGTCTTCCTTGAATTCAATGAAAATAAAGAAACAACCTAGTTAAACTTATGGGACACTATGAAAGCAGTCCTAAGAGGAAATTTCATAGCACTAAGTGCCCACTTAAAGAAAACAGAGAAAGCACACATTGGAGACTTAACAGCCCACCTGAAAGCTCTAGGAAAAAAAAAGCAGACTCACCTAGGAGGAGTAGAAGACTGGAAATAATCAAACTGAGGGCTGAAATCAACAAAATAGAAACACAGAAAACAATCCAGAGAATCACTGAAATAAAAGGCTGGTTCCTGGAGAAAATCAACAAGATTGATAAACCCCTATCCAAACAAATAAAACGGCAGAGAGAATATGCAAATTAATAAGGTCAGAAATGAAAAGGGGGACATAACCACAGACACAGAGGAAATTCAAAGAATCATTAGATTTTACTACAAAAGCCTGTATGCCACAAAACTGGAAAATGTAAAAGAAATGGACACTTTTTTAGATAAATACCATATACCAAAGTTAAACCAGGACCAGGTGAACAATCTAAATGACCTGTTAGTCGCGAAGAATTAGAAGCTGTTATCAAAAACCTCCCTAACAAAAAAAGCCCAGGACCTGATGGTTTCAATGCGGAATTCTACCAGAACTTCCAAGAAGACCTAATACCTATACTCCTTAATGTATTTCACAATATAGAAACAGAAGAGTCATTGCCAAATTCCTTTAATGAAGCTATAGTCTCTCTGATACCAAAACCACACAAAGACTCAAATAAGAAAGAGAATTACAGGCCAATCTCACTCATGAACATCGACACAAAAATCCTCAACAAAATACTGGCAAACCGAATCCAAGAACACATTAGAAAAATTATCTATTATGATCAAATAGGCTTCATCCCAGAGAAGCAGGGCTGGTTCAACATATGAAAATCTGTCAATGTAATCCATCATATAAATAAACTGAAAGGAAAAAAAAAACATATGATCATGTCATTAGATGCTGAAAAAGCATTTGACAAAATTCAACATCCCTTTATGATAAAAGTCTTGGCGAGATTAGGGGAAACAAGGGTCATACGTAAATATAATTAAAGCTATTTACAGCAAATCAACAGCTATCATCAAACTAACGGAGAGAAACTCAAAGCCATCCCACTAAACTCAGGAACAAGACAAGGCTGTCTACTCTCTCCATACCTATTCCATATAGTGCTTGAAGTTTTAGCAATAGCAATAAGACAAACATAAGGTTTTGATCCTACTTCATGTTCTGGCTTTGTGGGAGCCTAGCCAGTTTGGATATTCACCTTCCTAGACCAGGATGGAGGGGGGGGGACTTTGGACTTTCCACAGGGCAGGGAACCCTGACTGCTCTTCAGACTGGAGAGGGAGGCAGAGAGGAGTGGGGGGAGGGGGAGAAGAGTGGGAGGAGGGGGAGGGAAAAGGGAGATGGGGAGGGAAATGGGAGGCAGGGAAGAGGCGGAATTTTTTTTCTCAATTAAAAAAAAAAGAAAAAAAAGAATGGTATGTGGCCCAATTATATGGTCCTAGTAATTGTACTCCCACAGGGTCATGTTCAGAAGATCTGAGAACCCTTGTATGTACCTCTCTAGTAGAGCAGGCAGGTCTGAAACCCTTTGGTCAGAAGACAAACCTTGGGGCTATACTTGGGAGAGAGGATAGTCTACAAGTCACTTCAGTAAGAAAGAGAGGATACACTCAGACTTCTCTGGGTAGGTGGAGCATATCCATGATGAGGGAGTCCCCTCTGTGTGCTGTGATCCCCATTAATAAATAAGATACTGTTTTGGACCTATAGCAAGGCAGAACTTAGGTAGGCAGAGAAAGCCTATGTGGGCAGATGAAGACTTCTTGCTACCACTTTGGGAGCAGGTGAAAGATCTAAAATCCTTTAATCTAGATGGAGGAGTCAGGAGCTCCCTAGGACTAGGTGGAATAATCTCAGCCTCCCTTGGTCATATGTCTGTGTACTTATTGGGCAGAAGCTGAAACTTGAATGATACCCTGAGAATTATAGAAAGTCCCAGACACTCACTTCTTCATTGGCACCAAACTTGAAATCACAATCTAGAATACACATTTTCTGAATGTCCATGTCAGGCATATCAGCAGTCTTAGAAGTCTAAGAGGCTGCACGACAGAAGTCTGTGACTCAGTTTCTTTATCTGGTATAGGTCCATCCACAAATTCCTCTTCATGTAAGACAGGAATTCTCTGTCTGAAAGACTAGAGTGAAGGCAGTATTATGAGTTATCCCAATCTTGCTGTTCTTGTGCTCAGGGACCTCGGTCCAGAGAGATCTGAGTTCCTTGAACAGTACTTCCCAGGCCACCCAAATTAGAAGTAGGGTATGGAATCAACTGTGAAATTTCCTTGATTACACAGGGCAGGCCTGCGGCACTCTTTATTGATGTGAATGTCTAAATCCACTATGTAAGATGGGGTAGGGGCCTTGGTATTTGGGACAGAAATAGAAGGACTATTACACCCTTCATAAAAAATGTTATGTGGCAAAATTCATGGGAATAATGAGAAATATTAATGCACTCTGGTCATAACAAATTTCTGAGACATTTTGTGCACAAGTGAAGGTCTACACCTATTTGTCGGTGGTGTAAAGTATGTGGCAATGTTCAATAAAATAGGAATGGCAATTTTCCATTAAGCATAAAGTAAACACCTTGTGGAGCAGAGGAAGGTCTGGTTTGGCCTAGTCAGCTTCCAAATCTTTTTCAGTATTGAGAATATCCATACTTTTGTGGGCTTGTGAAAGGCCGGGAAGTAATCATTGCATGTTTTCCAAGTCGTTGGATGGTCATTTTCAGTCTAAGAAGTTATTGGTCAGATAAGATAATCCCATATATGTAGCAGGAAGAAAGTTCGAAGCAATCCTAGACAGTTGGGAATATAGCAGACATACATAATCAAGAGAACAAGATCTATAAGCCCCATAGTAGATATGGTAGGCCTGAGTCATCCTTGGGCAAAAGAGAACATATTACAAGTCATCTTGGGCTTTGGGAGAAAGTTTTACTTCCCCCTGGATAGAAAGGAAAGGCCAAGTATTTCTGAATAGTGTCTGATGCTATAACATGATGCTCTGAATCTCCTCTATGAAAGAAAGACATTTTCAGACCTTTTGGCCAGAGGGGAGGAATTTGAGGACCCTGACAAAAAGAGGATAATGATGTCCCTTTCAGATGATGTATTGTAGGTGAAGCATATTTAAGTAAAGGGGGAGAAGGTCTGAGCCCTCCTTCATCAAAAGGGAATGATTGGATCCTTACTAAGTGAGGGTAAGTTTTGAAGGTCTTTTTTGATTGGAATTTGAAAGTTTTGGGGCCTTAGGCAGGTATAGGTCTTCCCTGGCCCCCTCAGTCATACAGGATAGATAACAGGCCCTCTTGGTTACAGGGTGTGCATTTGAAGTCTAATTGACAGAAATAGATGGTGGTTAGGAATGGAAGACTTTGGCAGACTTAAAGAGAGAAGTGAAGTCACAAACCACTTAGGCAAAAGGGAGTATCCTAGTCTACCTTGTGCAGTGGAGGAAGGACTTCATCACCGTTTAGAAGATTCACATCTTCGGGCACACTGTGGCAGGCCTGGCAGTAATCTCAGCATCATCTATCAGTCATGATTGGCAGGCTCCAGTTCTCATCAGCTACATTGGTGTGTGTATCAAGGATGAGACCTCTTTATTCTGGTGACTTTAAAGAAGCAAAGATGACCTAAGTCTCAGGCTCTGTGACCTCAAAGCAGAGCAAGATGAAGTCCCTTTGGTCACACATGTATTTTCATAGTGGACGTAGTTAGAGGGGAAAGATCTCCATTATGGGGATAATTCTGAGGCCCACATGCTTATAGGGGGTGATCTGGGGATACTTTGATTTTGGTCACCTTGAGGAACAATGGAAATTCTGAGATAACCTTTATTTAAAAAAATCAGCTATTTTTATGAATTTCCTTAAACAAAGAGGGATGGCCTTGGGTGTTATTTATAATAACAGAAAGGCCTGACAGCTACTTTAATCAAAGGGATCTTTTGATAACCAGTCACCAAAAAGGCACAGTGTGAGATGTCTTGAGAATAGGAACAGCTTGGGAAGCCCACATTATATTCAGAAGAGGGGAAACTTTGAGATCATTTTGAACTGTCTTGCTTAGAGAAAAAGTGCCTGACTATGTTTGACCAAATAGCAAGATCCAATCACCCCATTGTGCAGAAGGGAAAATGCTAGTTTTACTTGAGTGGTTTGGTTCAGCATCATTTGATTCCTACTGTGCTCCCCAACTTCCAGATCCATATATTACATCAACTGTTGGGAAGAGTACAAGAAGCAATTACAACACTCTTTCAACATGATGAGTGGTTGTGTAAACTTTGATGCTTCCTCAGGGTTGTATTGATCTGTGTTTATCCATCAATGTAAGTGATGTGGAATGTCCTTCTGTATATGCTTTTCTTTTTTTTGGGGGGGGGTTAATGAATAAATCTGCTTTGATCTATGGCAGGGCAGAATATAGCCAGGCTGGAAGAGATATAAAAAGAAATTAGATGGAGTCCAGGAGAGGACATGTAGCTACTGAAGTAGAACTACACCAGAACTTTTCCAATAGGCCACAGCCATATGGTGATATATAGATTAATAAAAATGGTTTAATTTAAGATGTAAGAGTTAGTTAATAAGAAGCCTGAGCTAATAGGCTACGTGGAATTGTAATTAATATATTTTCTGTGTAATTATTTGTGCTTGGGCAGTTGGGAAACATAAGCACAGTCTTCATTTACATAAAAGATAAGAACATTTTGTATTTCTGACAGCTACATTCTAGGCAGACGGCATAATTATTAGTTTTAGCTTTTTATATTTTCCCCTCTACCTAGAATCTTGTGAGGTCCCATGGTTACAAAAGTGTTTTCTTAGCAATCTTAGCCCCTGGGATTGGCACTAATGTAATATGAGTCCAAGGGTCAAGTGAAATGTGTCCATGAAAGGAAGGGGATGCTCTAGGGCCTCCCAGGCTCAGTGACTAGACCTGTAGCTCAATTAAATACAGAGTGAAGATTTGCGACCCCCTTTGGTTGCAATTCTGAGCTCTTATTCATCAGTGTGGAATAGCCCAGACACCTCTTGGCAAAAAAATGGGATCTTTGTAATTTTTGTGTTTGAAGTTTGTAATCATAGCTCCCCCTTTCACTACACTGGACTGAATATGGGCAAATCTGACTCTCACTGTTACAGTGTGAGTGGTGTAAAGGGGATATTTAATATGGGGCCTCTTTATTCAGAGGTAAGGTTTGAGGGGTCTTTGCCACAAAATGAATACTTGAGACAACCTTAGGAAAATGGGGGAAGGTCTGCAGTAGGCTTTGTCCTAGGAGGGGAGGTTCTACCATTTTCATCAGTGTAGTAAAAGGAACAAGATAACTTGAGGAGAGTGGAAGCACTGGCCTTTTGTGACCTGTTTAGGGCAAGGGTATGGGTTGGAAAACCCTTTCACAGAGAGGAGAAATGTCATGCACCATCCTGTTGAAGGTGAATGCCCTTACTACCTTATTCAGTGAAGGAAGGTCCCATTACTGCACTTCAGCTTCCAACTCGTCTTTAGAGCTTCCTCATCTTGTGTTGAGTCTTAGAGAGTTCAGGCAGCAACGATAGTCTTCTTCAATGTACCTGGATGGCTGTCAACAGCTAGGTCTCCTCTTTTTTTCAGGTTGTTTTCATAGTCCATGTCTGGGCAGCAGTGATGGGGTCAGGTGATTTCTAGTGACTGGATAGAAAAACATAGCTTAGGATTCAGTTTCTAATTCTAAAGTTATGACAGGGGCCCACAACCTAGAGTGGAGCAATGCAATTCCCTAGCCACCAGCATCAAGTATAAAAGGTTTAAATCATTTTGTTTAGAGCAGCATATTTTGGAGGTACTTCAAAGACAGAATGGAATGTTTGAGGATTTTTGATAGAATCCTACAAGGTAGGATGCAGCATTATTCAAAATAACATCTCTAATGTCACCTTGTCAATAAAAGAAATGCATGAGTTTCCTGGAGTCAAAGACAGTGCTTCCTAGTCTCCCTTGTACAGGTGGATAAGGTGTAAGTACACATTTTTAATGGAGGGAAGGATGATTGCCCAGTCTGACCCAGGGTAGTTCTCATGAAAACTTCAATAAACAAACTATACGTGAGGTCTCTTGTAAACAGGCAAGTTCTGACAACCTCTTCTCAGAATGGGAAGTTCTGAGACTACCTTCAGCAAATGAGAAATCCCAAATGTCTTTATTCACAGCGAGGAGGGCTCCAGTCACATTTGGTAGAATACTACTATGCGCTTCAATCATGATCAGAACAGGCAGGTCCCAAGGCATCTTGGATAATGGGAAAAAGGTTCTGGCTCTGCACTAACATCAGCTATTTTTTTCAATGCAAACACATACCTTGTGTGAAATCTTTGAGAGTCTAAGGCAAAATCTCCTAACAATCTTCCAACAGGCTAAGTGGTTATGCAGGCATTGATGTTTCCTCAAGTTGTGTTCAGCTGTACATATCTGTGAATAAAAGACACAGTGCATTTTTGATAACCAAACTTGGAGACAGATGGCTTGGAGAGCTTCTGTCCTGTAATCTTAAAAGCAGAAAGTTGTGAGATCCCATTGTTCTCATATGTGTTTGTATGGTTGTCTTGGTCAGAGGAGCCAGCTCCAAAGCAATCTTAGTTAGTAGGGGATCGTGTGAGGTCAGCCAACAAAAGAAGCGAAGCTTGATGGTTCTTTAGTCTTAGAGTGGACTAAAGTGCTGAAGATCAGAGGATGGAGGTCTGAGACATCCCTTGTATACAGGGGCCAGTTTCGAGAGACCATGCAATAGGGTTTGATTTTTTTCAGATTTCCTTTTGTGGAAACTGAAATTCTGAAATCCTCCTAGATGGAAGTAGATAATTGGCTCACAAACCTTCAGGGAAGATTATGAATGTCTGATACTTGTTTTACTTGGTGGTATAATGCACTCTTGGTCTAACACCCCTGTAATGAGAAGATAAAAGACAGAGTCACTTGGGAGGAATGGGAATTTATAAGGACCATATAACACCAAACAAATATTTTAGGGTAGGGCTCATTGGAAAATGGGGTTTAGGAAAATCTACATCTTAGGAGAGTTCTGACATCCTGTTCCATGTATTGAGAAGGAACAGGTGAAGAAGAAGAAGAAGAAGAAGAAGAAGAAGAAGAAGAAGAAGAAGAAGAAGAAGAAGAAGAAGAAGAAGAAGAAGAAAAGTGAAAATTCTGAGCCCAATTTAAGAGAGGAAACCTCTGAGACCCCATTGAAAAATGAGGACAGAATCGCCTTTGGGCAGAGTGTGAAAGTGTCATACATATTTCTGTTGAAGGGGAATGTATGTCTTGGGCACCTCATATAGTGGAGAAAGTTCCTAGCACTGATCATGAGCTTCCAACTCTTATTCATAGTTTGTGTTCCTCCTGAGAGAGACAAGGCAGTAACAATCTATGTCTTCTTCCAAAGACCTGGATGATTGTTCCTGGCTAGGTTACTTCCTGTAGTTTGTGTTCAGCAGTCCTGATCTTGGAGGAGATGTTGAAGTCATTCCATTTATATTGACTGATCTGAAGGCAGATGGTGGATTGGATTCTATGCTCTGATTGCCAAACATGCCTATGAGACTCAAACCAGAGAGGACTATTGTCCCTTGTTTGTAGAGAGAGTCTCCCCACAGACCTATTCCTGAACAGCTTGATAGAAGACCTATTAGGTCATTCATGGAAGGTTTCAGGCCCCATGTTTGAAAGGGAGAGTGTTTTGGGAAGGTAGGAAAGAGCCCTAAGTTCCAGAAACCCTCAGGGAGAAGATGAAGTCCCCAGGTTACTTTGAAAACTAGAAGGAACATCCAATATCTTATAGGTCCAAATGTCCTCACACTATGGAATACCCATGTGTTTTGGGGCTCTGAAGCTTGGTTTCAAGCAATTAGAGTTTTTTTTCTTTTTATAATTGATTTTTATTGAGCTCTACATTTTACTTTGCTCCCCTCTCTGCATCTCCCCTCTTCTTCAACTCTCTCACAATGTCCCCATGCTCCCAGTTTCCTCAGGAGATCCACATTGGAAGCAGAGTTTTTCTCTTACGGACTGGTTGGCAGCTCCTAGCTCTGTGTCCTCCACAAGCCTTTCATCAGTAGCACAGGCATATGAGACAAGATGAGACCACTCCATTTCTGGTAAGAATCTTAAAAGTAAAGGGGTTTAATCAGGAAACAGTTTTTTTTTTACTGTTTTGTCCCAGGATATCAGTTCAGAGTACTCTGACATGCCTTTGGTCATTTGGGCATGCCTGAACACCCAGGTCAGAAGGGAAAGATTAACATCTTCTCAGTGAGAGAGAAAGAGAGCTGAGGTTTCTGCAGATAAAAGTGGTTTTTTTCTGAGGAAGCCAAGGTCAGGGGAGTGCTTATTTGGAGTTTACATGACAAAAAGATGAACTTCTGAGTGAGTCTTCATGTCACTGGTCTGGTCTATATCCCCTTAATCAGATGTGTTTCTATCAGTACCCATGAAGGTAAATGGTGTGTCTAAAGTCCCCTTTTTCAAGGAAAGTAGAATATAACCACCATCCTTCACAGGGTATTTATTGTCAGAGGCTCTCATTGGATCAATATTGTGTTTGCAGTTTACTGAAGTGCAAATCTGGGACCCATTTATTAATATTAATATTGTC
>CAWTZB010000118.1:0-161946 GCA_963919705.1 Alexandromys oeconomus
CCTCCCAGGAATGTCAATCAAAGATGACATAACAAGATAAAAAAGATTATGCATACCCTCGTATCAAGACTGAACAATGCAACCCAGTAGGAGGAAAAGGGTGCCCAGAGCAGGCAAGGATGTCAGAGACAAACCATGATCCCACTGTTAGGAGTCACACAAGAACACCTAGCTATACAAACATAAGATATATGCAGAGGACCTAGTTCAGACCCATATGGGTTCCCTGATTGTTAGCCCATTCCAAGAGATGTTTAACCTTCTAGAGTGAAGAGGCTTCTTGAAACTGAAGGTGGTATAAAGAGGTAAATCCAATAATCTTCAGGATTTAATGACCATGGCTTCTAGAATATCAACAGCAATGGTGATAAATGGGATAAAATCTAAACTTGTCATATGATTCCTACTGACTTGTAGCACGAATCTCACAAGTAGCAGTGAAATACCTCAATCATATGTTTTTCAAATATCATTTAAGTTTCAATATTTAAAGTGTGAATTTGTAAGTGAAACATCCAACCAGTAAAAGGTATTGATCTATTTTAATTTCACTTAAATACAACCCTAGAAATACGTCTAAATTTGCTTTATTTTGACCCTTTTTCTTATTTGTGTTTGACATGTTGGAGTTTGTAAGATGGGTTTGTTCTTATGTGTATGTTGTCTATGGTTATTTAGAAAGAAATAGAGACAAACTTTTTGAAACATGAAATTGGCAGTGTAGAGAGGCAGAAGAAGATCTTGTAGAAATTGAGGTAAAATAATACATCATGAAAATATATTGTATTATTTTTTAGTCCACCTATAAAATGAAGGCAATTAATATATATGTCAAAATTATTATTTCTCATTTTAGTACTTACTGTTATTTTTATTAATATATGTGACCTTGATGCAAGGAACTATCCTTGTGGCAACAAATATGTAGTTTTCTTGATTATTTTTATTTCCTTCTTTTCTTCATTCCCCTATTCTCTCTCTTTTTTTGTATAAGAAAGGTTCTGATGCCTCATGGCAATTCTGGAACTTGGTGTATAGCAGAGGATGACTGAATTTCATGCCATATTTTTGCATTTTGATTAAGCCTTTTTTCTTTTATGGTCATTGCCATAAGTAAAATTCTTAAAGAACTGAAAATATTGTTGATAATTAAATTATGATAAGCTGTTTTGAAATAGTATTTGCCAACACTAGAAAGAGCCATGGAATTGGCAAAATTGGCTTTTTAATTCTTATATTTATTCTAATTAAGGATTGTTATAAAATTTCTTTCCTGGTCTCTATGTTGAACTATTATAAGACACTAAAACTGGAATTACACATTATTTCATGTATTTTTTTTTCTTGTGCTTAACTAAGTTTTGAAGTCATTGTTCTTTTCTAGAAATTCAGCTCAAAATTATTACTCAAAAACTACTCTGGTCTCTGAGCATAAATTATTTTCATAGCTACATGTTTTTGTGCACAAAGCCCGTATATGATCCCCAGCTATGAGAAAAACAAAGCCAAAAAACCCTAAGCACCATAGATCATTGATGCAGTCATTGGTTAGATCAGACAGAATGATAGATCTTTTTCTTAAAACTAAATTCTTAGAAAATATACCTTGGATAATTTGCTGTCCTTTAACTCAGAGTAAATTATACATTTCTATAAAAAAATGTTGTACATAAGTCTAAACCTGAAATTTTCAGTAGGGTCTAATGGAGTATATCCTTAAAAAAAGTTTGAATAAATATGTACCTACATATGTGTATGCACATATTAAATATGTAGCCAATACAGTACCATGTATTTGTCATTACTTAGTACTATAACATGAGGCCTGGCTTGTTGGGGTTTATGTCCTGCCCAGTTTTCCACAGCTGGCAAGCCCCAAAGAAAATCACACAGAGATCTCCATAAGTTATAAAACTAATTGGACCATTAGCTCAGGCTTCTTGTTAACTCTTGTAGCTTATATTAACCCATTATTCTTATCTGTGTTAGCCACATGGCTTGGTACCTTTCACAGCGGGGCAGCTCACATATTGCTTCTTCAGAGTCTGGGCAGGAGTGGGAGGAAGAGCTTCCTTCTTTCCAGAATCCTCCTGTTCTCATCACTACACCTCTACTTCCCATCTGGTTGAACCACCTATACTTCCTACCTGGCCAATCAGCATTCATTTAAAAGATGATTGACAGAATACAGACAATTATCCCACACCATTTCCCCCTCTTTTTTTAAACAAAGGAAAATATCCATAGTCCATATTTTGGGATTGTGGGCATAGTATTCCAGGCTACTTCCCACTGGTTGGAGACACTGATAATCTTATGGGGACCTAAAGAAAATTTAGAGTTATGATCAAGTCCATCCTCTGAGGCTTGATCATTTCAGGCAGCATCTTGAATCTTTTCCTGATGTAGAACTCAGACATCTGGGCCAACTGTTCCTAATGGAGATTTCTCAGGTGGTCTTCCTTGATTGAACCTGATTTTTCTTAACTATGAATAAATCCACAGCCTCTCATTTCCTGTGGAAACAAAAGCAAAATCTCTTCTCCAAAGTAACATACGTTTTGACTTCAATTCTGAAGTCAAAGTATTTTCAAAATACCTATCTTGTATTAATTCAGCAGCATTTATAAGCAAATATCTTTTAGCAGCTTGTGTTCCTTCTTCAGCATTCAAACTATTCAAAGGAACATAATAACATACAGTATCAAGATTCTCTGTCTATTTTCCATCTTTGTGTGGCTTTATTTTAGCCTCTATTTCTTTTATTTTTACTTTAACTTTTTGAGACAAGTTCTCTGTATATCTTTGTCCTGGAATAACTCTGTAGAACAGGCTGTCCTTGAACTCACAGAGATCTGTCTGTCTCTGCCTCCTCAGTGCTAGGATTAAAGGTGTGTGCTACCATACCTTGAATTCACAGAGATCTGTCTGTCCCTACCTCCCAGGCATTAGGATTAAAGGTGTATACCACGAAATCCTACTACTCTCTTTCTTTCTTTATTATTTTTAAGGACTTTAACCTTTAGCCTGCATATATTTTTAACACACTGTAAACCATTTAGAAGTTTTCTTCATCTTTGAATCTCTTTTTACTGTATATCTCTCTTTTTTCTGACCACATGAGTTTTTATGGATAGTAGTAAAGCCATGGCTTTGACAGCTGGATCCAGCCAATTTCTTAGCTTTCTAAGATTTCACCCTCATGGTGGAGGTACCAGCCAGAGCCTTGTTCACTGCCAGAACTCTATGGTATTTCAAGTCCCTACCAGCAAGCAAGTGCAGCATTCTGCTCAGAGACCACACTCAAATCCTCCATAGTCAGACTGCCTGCCTGAAAAAGGCAAATTTGCCCTGGAAGAGCAGCCCAGAAAGCCAGCATTTTAAAATGGTGCTTTTTAACTTTTTTCCTATTACTGAAAACCGAAAAGCATGTGTTCAGCTTTTCAACACCATTTAAGTATTTATTGCTAGGACCTCTTAAAAGAGCTGCAGGGTTTTGCACCTAAAGCTGAGTCAGAAGCGTCTCTTAGATCAGAGCACTTGCTTGCCTCTAGCAAGCATAGGAGACCTGGGAAATTGCTGCTATCAAGAAAACATTCCTTATTCTTTCCCAAGCTTTCTCAGGCTTTCTGTGGATGCAGTTATCCAGTTGGGTGCCATTCTGTAAAATGAGGGCTGGCTTATTGGGGTTTATGTCCTGCCCAGTTTCCCATAGCCAGGAAACACCAAAGAAAATCACACAGAGATCCCTTTACGTTATAAAACTGATTGGCCCATTAGCTTGGGCTTCTTGTTAACTCTTGTAGCTTATGTTAACCCATTATTCTTATCTATGTTAGCCATATGGCTTGGTACATTTCTCAGCAGGGTGGCTCACATCTTGCTTCTTCAGAGTCTGGACAGGAGTGGGAGGAAGAGCTTCCTTCTTCCCAGAATACTCCTGTTCTCATCACCCTGTCTCTACTTCCTGTCTGGTTGACCCACCTATACTTCCTACCTGGCCAATCAGCATTTATTTAAAAGATGATTGACAGAATACAGACAATTATCCCACACCAGTGTACTAATCCTGGTATGCGAGGTCCTTCTCTCTCTGTGTGTTACTTTTCTTGGTTAATAAAGAAAGTGCCTTGGCCTGTTGATAGGGTAGAACTTAGGTAGGTGGGGAAAACTAAATGGCCTGCTGGGAGGAAGAAAGGAAGAGTCAGAGAAACACTATGGAGCCACATGCTTGGAATTTTACTAGGTAAGCCATTGTCATGTGCCTATACAAAGATTAATAGAAATGGATTAAATTAATGTAAGAGTTAGCCAATAAGAAGTTAGAGCTAATGAGCCAAGCAATGTTTTAATGAATACAAATTCTGTATGGTTATTTTGGGGCTAAGCTAGCTGGACAGCTGGGAAAGACAAGCGGGACCTCCTCCAATATAAACCTATGGCAAGTTTTCAGTTATATTAATACTCATATCTAATATTCACAATTAACTTTAAGTATCTATTATTTTCTCAGTGAGAAGGAGGAGAAAAGTAAAGATCTAATAAATGAGGAAGCTTTGGTAAAAATCACAGATAGCTCTCCTAATTCACTGATTTGTTTAAGAATTGGTATGATCTTGGATGAAATATTTTTTCATTCTTGAACCACATTTGTGGGGTGAGTTTTAAAGCACAGCCTCTGGTGGTTTTATTTACCATATATTTGCTCTGTAAGTTTTCTAGAAAGATAAAATGACGTTAATAGGCATGGAAAGAAGTATTTAATTCTCTTAATATGACCATTATATATTAAACAAATGTCACTGAGAAAGGTTTATTTAAGGAATTTGGATAAATGCCTATATCATGGAAATGAAAATTTGTCAGAATTATAGGTTAAATGTCTTTTTCGAGCAGAGGATAATGAGGAATTCAATATAAGTACTGTACCTATAGTTCACAGTTTAATAGAATAACAAATCAAAAGGTAGTTTCAACACAGTGAAATTTATTGAAATATATACAAGATGGTATGAGATCTCGAATGTAATCAAAGAAAGATGATTGAGAAAAAACACTAACATGTGGTCTAAAGGATGAGTTGAAACCATCTGATAAAATGTGAACAATTAGATTATATATGGGATAGATGAGTGATAAGTACATTTATTCCTCAATAACTAAGGAATAAAGGATCTTTTGATGGATATAATCTTGTTAACTTGATTAGATTGAGAGACATCTGGGATACCAGTATGTCACACTTCTGGGTGTGATGAAGAGATTATTTCTTGGGATATCTAGCATGTGGGATAACATAGTCTCCTAAATGTGTTTGGTACTTTCTAAAAGGTTCAGTGTCATTTATGAATGAACAGGAAAATAGTAGAAGCTGAAGCCAAGGACTGTTTACAACTTAACAATCACATCAAGTAATTATATCTATTGTTATTATTATCATCCAAAGACATTATATTTCAGCTTTTATATTCTGGCAACACAGATTCACACTTGCTTTCTCAAAAGGAACTTCCAAGCTTTCTTCTTTGGACAGGGTAGGTCATGGGTCCCCATTTCCCATAGGCTTTCATTTTTGTGGATTGAAAACTACCAGGACTGATCATTTGATATTGGATCACCAATTGGTGTGCTCTACATTAGAACTACTATTTCTCCTACTCGCAACATTCCTTAGTTTCCTGTAATTTTTTCTGAAAGGTAGAGGTCTTATGGGAATATTGGAAGATCTTATTGTTTTCCATGTTCACTTCATGATTAGCAAATGGCCAGCCCTGAAAACATATGCACAAATAATAATATGTAGACTGATCAGGTTATATTCATGTATTTAAGAATATACACATATATACATGAGTGCAATAACAATTAATGAAAAAAGAGGCCATGTGTTTGAATAAGAGTAAGTAAAGGTCTATTGGAGGGTTTGGAGGTAGCAAAAATATGGATAAAATGCTGTAATAATATAATATCTAAGAAGCAAAAAAAGACTGGTCCTCCAGTCTATGGAGAGATAAATCTTTTTCTTGATTACCTAATCTCAAATCATGAAAAGATCCATTCAATAAATCATCTTTGATAACTTTTCCACTGCAATTTTATAGTGTTGGGTAAAATTGGATTTATATATTTTAAAATTTGTAACAGGATTATTTTCTTGTATCTCAACATGAAATAATTAATATAAAAAGAAATAAAAATAAACAAATTGTAGCAGAGACAGCTCTTTTATTCCCAGTTGCCCAGACTTGAACAATCACACAAAAAATGTGTTAATTACAACACAGCTTGGCCAACAGCTTAGGTGCATTTCTACCTAGTTCTTATATATTTTAAATTAACCCATTTCTATTAATCTATGTACTACCATAAGGCTGTGGCCTACTAGTAGGGTTTTAGTGTCTTTCTCCTTCATCAGCAACATTGCATCTCCCTAACTCTATCCACTCTCTCATTGTATCTCTGTTTGGATTTTCTACCTGACTTTACTCTATTAATTAATTGGCCAAAACCGCTTTTTTCATTAACCAATAAAAGTGACACAGATATAGAAGGACATCTCACATCATCACCTGTTTTCTATCTAAATCAAAAGGAAGACTTTAAATTTAACATAGTAAAATTACACATAAAAAACAATTGTCAAGAAAGAAGTACAGTTACAATATTTAATCTATTTGTATCTGGGAAGTTTCATATCTAACTTATCTTTTATCATAATTAGGAAAAATTGTAACTATCTATCTTCAACTCCATCAAAGATACTAGAAGGATACAATAGTACCTAAGTAATTAGAAAGTGCATTATAAGCAACTTCTAACACTCTAGAATTGAGAGAGACATTTAGTTGCCTGGAAAGTCACCAAAAGTTTGTCTGTAACATTGGTCCATCCATTTTCAGTATACAAGCCCATAGTATCTGGCAGACATTTCCATGAAAGAGGAAATTTGAAAGACTATTTTGTCTGTTTTGACAGTTTGTCAGTCATCTTCTGTGTCCTGTGGAATGTCTGGCTGACTCTTTCATGAAGCAGGAACTCTAAAGGACCATCCCATCTTTTGGAAAGTTCAGTAGTAACTTTTCTGTAGGTCCTGCATGTAAAGTTCATATAGCATTCTATAAAGCAATCCAGGCAAGAGCAGCTTCTTTGACTAATGGATAGCCCTGTTACCTTGAAGGCAAATTCCATAATGAGTTTCTTCAATGCCCATCAACCTCTCTGAAGTAATTGGTGCTGCCAGAAGCAGATAACTTTCATTGTTGAGAAAGGTCTAAGTTCTTAAAATATTTTAAATGCCATATTCTGTAGGTCTTTCATAGGTTGGAAAAATGCATATCCATCTGAAGTATATCTGTGTATATCCAGAAAGCCTAAATGACATGACTACAGTTTGACTATTATAGATGACTATCTATTAATCCATAATTTTAAATTATACATTACATTTTTAAGTCAGTTGTATAAACATAATACCTTAAACATGATTATATATATATATATATATATGTGTGTGTGTGTGTGTGTGTGTGTAACAAAGTTGACCCTAAATTTGCATCAATAAACCAAAGATCATACCAATAAAAAGTATTTATTCCTATATTGCATCCTCTTATTTTTTTGGAAATTTACTGTGAACATTAACCATTTATAAACAACCATTTTAAAATGAAAATAATTATTTATAAACAGTCATTTTGTGAATTTTGGTTTTGCTTTCTCCAAACTGCTTCCTGCTGTTTGTTGTACAAAGTATTTTTAGGGTTCATGGATACTGTTTTGGGGGGAACTTGTTCTATCAATCCACATTAGCTTTGAAGGAATCCATAGATTCCCATACTCTGTGGAAACAAGACCAGAACCTCTTTTCCAAATAACATATCAGGATCAAATTTTGAAGTCAAGATACCTTTAAAAGATATATATTGGTTTAACTAAGCAGCCCCAGAATCAACTATTTCTCTGCTGTCAAGGAATTAAAAAAAAAACACAATGATATGCATAATCCAGGATCTCTGTGTATTTTCTATTTTTACATGGCTATTTTCTATTACTTTTTAATATTTATTATCTTTACTCCTTTAATCTATGATAGTCTGTACTCCATCTTCTCTCTCTTAGGTCCATGTACATTTATCTAACACTGTGACCCATTTAGAGGTCTTTTTTTTTTGACTGAATCTCTTATTATGTATCTGTAATCATTTTCTGACAACTTAATATATTGATCTCCAGTCACATGATTACTCCAAATTAGGACTATAATTCAAAGAAAACTTGATAATTCTGCCTTCTATCTCTGATTATTATGCTACCTATACCAGTGTTTTACTCCTCAAAGGAGTGTGGACTGAAGTTTATGAAACCTTGGAAATCTCTCCTACATCTCTAAGAAAATAAAGTCCCAAAAGAGCTTTGTGTAGTGCAATGCCTGCTCTACATGCCATGCACTACTGTATGGTTTGTGAGTTGGGCAAGGGGCTAGATATTGAATCACACAGAGAGAAAGACATGGGTAATGCCAGGAACACTCCAAGAATTCTCTCTTTAGTACCAGGGCAGCTTATATAGAGTCTCCTTCCATGCCCTAACTCTCAACTGCAAGCTCCCCAGAACCCATTCCCCTGCCATCAGGAACTCCTTCCCTTGCTCAGGATAGCTGCAAAACAAGTTGTTTGCTCAGGGCCCCTAACATAGGAAAACAAGTTGTTTACTACAGCAGGCAGCAGGTCACAGGAAATTCAGGATGTGAGGGTTGACAGTCCCCAACAGCTATGAACTTAGGTTTTCATCCCTGGAAAAATCTGGAAGGCCATATGTACAACCATATTGATGGTAGAAATAATCAAAGGAATTAGTGTGAGAAAAATTCTAAGAAGGCACATATGGAACAATATCAGCATTGTTAACCTCCTCCTTAGTAAATCCAACTCAGAAGTTATAATATTCAGCCAAGTTATATTTGTCTTCAACATTAAATTGTAGTTGAGGTGCCTCCATTGCATTTACAGTTGTTCCAGATCTCACATTCATTACTTCATTCAGATTTATGCTGTTAGGAATGTATCTGATGCTTTCTCCTTCAGCTGTAGTCTAGAATTATATAACATCTCATTATCTTTGGGCCTGAAAATAAATGGTATATGTGTACATATACCCTGGTCCTCAGTGTAGGAGTTAGAAAATATATTAAAAATAATATCAACTTTACAGCAATCATAGGTTCATTTCGCCCAACTGAGCCACATTTTTAGCTAATTTCAATATCTTCTCTAAAATTCAAATTCCAATATCTCATTTAAGTACTCAAACAAACTTCCCTTCTATATCCAACAGGAATAAATGAAAGAAATATGTATGAAATACACCCAAACAATTGGTTTTTCTTAAGTCCTGCCCTCATGAGGAAGTATTTATAAAGGATTTGATCTGGGATACTACTTGGTTTAAATTCAGCTCATCACCACCAAAACTCACATGGATATTTATTCTTTAATATAGCGCTATTGAGATGGGTATCCTACTGAGAGGTGTTTACATTGCAGGCACAGATGCCTACCCTGATTATATTAATGATTCCTCTTTGGATTGACCTGTCAGTCACTTTCAAGTACCTGCTCTAGATGCTGTGAGATATTGAACCTTTATAAAGCAAGCCGTGAACCTCCTTTCCTTTCTTTCCCACATAAGACCCCTCTTTGCTTATTCTTCTTGTTCCCCTCTCTTCGTCCATGCCAGAATCAGCACAAGGCCTCACCAGGATCCAAGTACATAGTGGCCTTGTGCTCTTAAACTTCTGCAAAAATAAATTAATTTAGTTAATTGATTCCTCCAGCAAATTTGTGCTTATTCGTTTACATTTATTTTTGTCAGTAGAGGGCATTGACTATGGAACATTATAGGTAGACAGCCATTCAACTTAAGATTTATACCAATAAAAAACCTAGCGAACCCTGTCTATTTATTTTTAGCTCTATTTCTAGCATTGCATCTCATTATTTCTTCTGACATCCAAGGACAATGCATGTATGTTTTTCTCATAAATGCAAGTAAGACAAACACATATAAAAGTAAAATTAAGTTGAATTAAAATTTCAGACATCACATGTTTATACCATAATTTTCATTTTACATTAAACTTTTTGCTATATTTTTTCATTTTATTTTGTGTGTGCACACACATGAGTATTTCTGTGTGCACACACATACCACAGTGCTCCTGAAGAGGTTAAAAAACAACTTATCGAAACTGATACTGATCTTTCACACTATATCAGTACTGAGGATCAAACTCACATTATCAAGCTTGGTAGAAAAACCCATTACTCACTGAGTAATCTTGCTGAGCATTTGGCATTGTAACAGTCATATTTTTTAAAATAACAATCACTTCATGGTTATTATAGATTATTCTCAGTAGTATTCATAGTGTTTTGTCAAAAAATACAAATTTTCATCATTAGACCTCAATCTGCTCAAGTAAATTGCTATTATATAAAGATGGTTCAAATATGCAATGGTACCCCACAACAAACAGCTAAAAGGGCCTGATCATAGGAACTCCCTTAGGCTTCTTGTATTTCTTTTATAAATGTCAGGGGGAAAGTCTTGAAATATTGTCAATCAAGTGACATTTCAATATTTGTTCAAGCATTCTATGGGGGTCATAAAATGTAAGCGAAGTGTCCCTTCATTCATTTGCTTTCATAAACTTTTGAATTTAAAGATTATAGCTGGTTTGTTGATCTGGCAGGGGTAATAATCACTATCCACATTTTTTGGATGAGTATCAAGGTTCACAAAATATTTAAGACACCTAGGCAATGAAGAGTCTTCATCTCACAAGAGGCATATAGCTATTGATTAAATTAATATTGTATCAAAATAGTAAACATGCCACATTACAAGGTGCTCTGTTAGCCAAAGTTATTAGATTTTTGGTAGGTAGAATCAGAAAAAGCTCAAGTTTAAAATGGCTTTGTGAAATATGCCTCTCATCCTGGCATTTAAAGCCTTATATAATTTTCTTTTTCTTTGCTTTTATATTTAATTGCAAAAATTTTAATAATTCTTTAAGAATTTTGTACATCTTTTAATCATAACCACCACCCATTCCCCATCTCCTCCCAGATTTATACACTCCATACCTACTCAATTTTGTGTTATTTTTAATCTATGAAGTCCAATTTGTGTTGCCTATATTCATTTTGAAGTGTCATTCACTGGTCACATGGCTTACTGACTAAGGCCTATACTCTTGAAGGAAACTGATTTTCTACTTTCCAACAGCTATCAGAGTTATTACTTCATGCCAACATCATTTCTCCAGAGTGGGATTTGATATGGTTTGTGATTGCACAGTTCTAGTGCATGTTGTCATAACTGCATTGAGTTTATATGTATTGTTGCTCAGCTGCATCCTAAGCTGCTGTTTCCTTATAGTCACCACCATGGCTGTATCTACATTTTTCTTCTCCTCTTCCACAATGATATAAAAATCTCAGAAGTAGGGAGTGTGATATAGAAGTTCTATTCAGGGCTGAGCATTTCATGATTTCTTATACTTATGCCTGTGCCAGTTTGGGGTTTACCTTTTAATCACCATTTACTACAAATAGAAGGTTCTTTAATAAGTATGAGAGAATCATAATTGGGAAGCTGTTTAGTACAGTGGCTAGTTATCAGCATAAGAATATTATGTTCTCTCTTAGGGCCTAAGTTCTCTCTGGCCATAGGTTCTTGGTCAATAATGGTGCTGTGTCTGGATTTCATCTTATGGAGCATGACTTAAGTCTAATCAGAAAGTGATTGGTTAATCTCATGACATTCTTTCTATGCACACGATACATCAGTGGCCATATCTTACCAAGCCAGTCATTATTTTTGCTCGAAGCGTTCACATTTGGGTATGACTTATGATTAATTTTCTCCTCCATTTTATATAACACCTTCCAGAACTAAGAAGATAGGCAGTAGGGATGAAGATTCCAGGTCAGTATCAACTTGACTTTTCTGTATTCTATGACTTTGATATATTGTTTCTTTAGTATAGAATCTTTCCATCATGTTCTGGGGGACAACTGATCATACTCAGAATAGACTGCAATTTGGGGATTCTCTTACACCCTTACAGCCCAATAACTCTAAAAGAGTTATCCCTTCATTGGCATGGGCTTTATATTTGTTATGCTATAACTTCTGTGGGAAATTGTCATATCACTGTATGGGAACTCTCTTTCTCTATACATATACATACACAGAAATACACACACACACACACACACACACACACAAAATTTTCTGTTCTGCCCAATCCAGGAGCCATTCAGTGCAAAGAAATACACAGAGGTCTACATTAATTAAAACTAGTTGGCCTATTAGCTCAGGTGATGTAGGAGGTTCTACTGTCTTTGTGTTGCTTTCATTGGTTAATAAAGAAACTGCTTTGGGCCGTTGGTAGGGCAGAACTTAGGTAGGCAGGGAAAATTAAACAAAATGCTGGGAGGAAGAAAGCAGAGCGAGAGAGCTGCCATGGAGCCACTGGAGACAGACACTAGGAATTTTACCCAGTAAGCTCTGCCACATGGCAAAATTCAGATTAATAGAAATGGATTAAATCAAGATGTAAGAAGTAGCCAATAAAAAACCTAGAGCTAATGGGCCAAGCAGTGATTTAATTAATACCATTTCTGTTTGTTTATTTCAGTGCTAAGCTGGCTGGGTGGCTGGGACAAAGAGGCAACCTCTCTTTGCAACAGCTCAGGCTTCTTATTAACTAATTCTTACATCTTAAATTAACCCAAAATTCTTGTCAGTGTTAGACACATGACTTGGTACCTTTTATCAGTGAGGCATTCTTATCTTGCTTCCTTTGTGTCTGGCTGATAACTGCAGACTGAGCCTTTGCTCTTCCCAAAATTCTCCTACTCTGGTAGCCCTGCCTATACTTCCTGCCTGGCTATCGACCAATCGGCATTTTTTAAACCAATACAGGTGACAAATCTTTAAAGGCTACAAGACCATTATTCCATAGCACTTCCCCCTTTTTTAAAAAACAAAAAACTCTGAATCTAACCCCCTTTGTTTAGCTATTTTCCTGACCATTATCTATAGCAACTTGTAACCAACAATCGAAGCAAAGACAAACATCCATAATCTATTTTGGGGGAATGTGGGCAAAGTTTTATAGGCTATTTCCTGCTGATTGGGGTGCAGATAATCTTATGGGGATCAAAATAAATTTTATAATTATAGTCAAGACCTGACTGGAATATTCAATGAGACTTGATCAGCTCAGCCAGCAGTCTTGATGCTGTTCTAGATGTAGAACTCAATCAAACATCTGGGCCATTCATTCCTATAGGAGATTTCTCAGGGAGTCTTACTTAATCAAACCTGATTTTTCTTAACCCAGAATGAATCCACACCCTCTCCTTTTCTGTGGAAACAATGGCAAAACTTCTTCTCCCAAGTAACATATACTTTGATTTAAATTTTTGGAGTCAAGGCATTTTCAAAATACATAGGTTGGTTTAAGCCAAGAGCATTTATAATCAATTTTTTTTAGCAGTTGTTGTTCCTTCCTCAGCCATCAAACAATTCAAAGACAACATGATAACATACAGGATCGAGATTCTTTGAGTATTTTTTATCTTAATATGACTTTATTTTAAAACCTATTTCTTTTATTTTTATTTTTAATTTTTGATTTTTTGAGACAGAGTTTCTTTTTGTAACTTTGGCTGTCTTAGAACTCACTCAGTAGGTAACTTGGCATCCTGATAGTCAGGGCTACTTTCTTCCAGGGCTGAGCTTTCCTATTGCAGCTCCAGCCTCTAGAGCTGTACAATTGTGATGTTCCCACTCCAGAGCAGTCCTATTGAAGTTCTAGCCCCTCTACAACTGTCCTATTGTGACTACACCCCTCCAGAACTGTTCTATTGTGGCTCTTCCCCTCCAGAACTCTCTTATTGTGGCTCTAAGTATATCCTGGCTTCAGGATATCCCAACACCACTACTGTACCACATTTCCCTACAATGATGACAAATCATACGCATATGCTGAATGTACCACCAAAATTTAAATGAGAATCAACTATAAATGTTGGTGAAGTTATGAATGAAAGGAAATCATATTTTACTCATTGTTGGGATGTATTTTTACTCATGCATGTTTGAAAGCAATATGATTTCTCATCAAACTAGAAGACAAAATTGTGACATGATTCAGAGGTTTTATATTTGAGTTCACAGACACTAAAAAGGTTTGTATATTGACACATATATTTTCTGCACACTCATGTTCTCCTAAGACCATAGTCATATATATTTAAAAGATACTAGTGTAGATGAGAGATTATGGTCCAGGAACGAGACAGAGTACAAACCTAGTCAGCTTATCTCTATCTATGAATCTACCTATAGATTTATACTCTGCCTCCACCTCCTCCATTGTCTTGACTGACTCCAGCCCTGGCACCTAGGCACAGTCCCATCCCTGGTATCCATGGAAGATGAACCTGTCGATACAGACACGAGGTGATATACCATGTTCATTTGGAAAATGCTTTTCATGTACAACAGGAATCCTACTCTTCTGGGAACGAAGAGGCCTCCTGGAGGCAGCTGCTCTGAGGTTAGAAATGGAGTTTCCAGGGAGTGTGTGTGTGTGTGTGTGTGTGTGTGTGTGTGTGTGTGGTGTGGGGGAGAGGTTGGTTGCAGGGACATATGTCTGTGTTGGGCAGCCAGCAGAGTTCCTAGAAATGCCAGCGTGACCAATGAGAACGACAGTACTGCCACGTTCAGATGGTTCCCACAAACTGCTCTCATCCATCAAGGAACACGTACAGACACCCCCTGACCACACAAAAGTGCACCGTTTACTGGAGAATGCAATACTTATACCCACATGAGCTGGAACTGAAAGATGTAGCCTAAAAGTCTTCACCTAGGTGAAGTACATCATTAACCCTGAGCTGACCAACAGAGCTGTTACACACTGTGAACTCTGGGTTACTTCTTTTTGTTGCAGTTTTTTAAATTTTGAAAAGATTTATTTTTAATTTTTTTATTATTATTGAAAAAAATTTCTGCCTCCTTCCTACCTACCATTTCCCTCCCCCTCCCCCTATTTCTCTCCCCCACCCCACTCCTTTCCCCCTCCCTCTCCAGTCCAAAGAGAGGTCAGGGTTCCCTGCCCTGTGGGAAGTCCAAGGTCCTCCCTGCTCCATCCAGGTCTAGGAAGGTGAGCATCCAAACAGGCTAAGCTCCCACAAAGCCAGTTTATGCAGTAGGATCAAAACCTAGTGCCATTGCCCTTGGCTTCTCATCAGCCCTCATTGTCTGCAGTGTTCAGAGAGTCCGGTTTTATTCCATGCTTTTTCAGACCAAGTCCAGCTGGCCTTGGTGAGCTCACAATAGATCAGCCCAACTGTCTCAGAGGGTGGGTGCACCTCTCGCGGTCATGACTTCCTTGCTCATGTTCTCCCTCGTTCTGCTCCTCATTGGGACCTTGCGAGCTCAGTCCAATGCTCCAATGTGGGTCTCTGTCTTTATCTCCATCCATCACCAGATAAAGGTTCTATGGTGATATGCAAAATATTGATCAGTATGACTATAGGATAGGGACATTTCAAGTTACCTCTCCTATGCTGCCCAAGGAACAAACTGGATACATCTCCCTGGACACCTGGGAACACTTCTAGAGTCAAGTCTCTTGCCAACCCTAAGATGACTCCCTTAAATAAGATATATACTTCCCTGCTCCCATATCCACCCTTCCTTTATCCCAACTATCCCATTCCCCCAAGATCCCCCCATCTTCCCCTTCTCACTTTTCTCTCCCAATTTCCCCATGCCCACATCCAACCCCACTCCCAGGTTCCTAATTTTTGCCAGGCATTCTTATCTACTTCCAATATCCAGGAGGATAACTATATGTTTTTCTTTGGGTTCATCTTCTTATTTAGCTTCCCTAGGATCACAAATTATAGGCTCAATATCCTTTATTTAAGGCTAAAAACCAATTATGAGAGAGTAGATCTCATGTTCATCTTTTTGGGGTCTGGGTTACCTCACTCAGGATCGTGTTTTCTATTTCCATGAATTTGCACGCAAAATTCAAGATGTCATTGTTTTTTACAGCTGAGTTGTACTCTAATATGTATATATTCCACACTTTCTTCATTCATTCTTCTATTGAAGGACATCTAGGTTTTGTTTCCAGGTTCTGGCTATTACAAATAATGCTACTATGAACATAGTTGAATAAATGCTTTTGTTGTATGGTATATTCCCAAGAGTGGTATTGCTGTGTCCTGGGAAGGATGATCCTGAATTTCCTGAGAAATCCGCACACTGATTTCCAAAGTGGTTGCACAAGTTTGCATTCCCACCAGCAATGGATGAGTGTACCCATTACTCCACAACCTCTCCAGCAAAGGCTATCATTGGTGTTTTTGATTTAGCCATTCTGACAGGTATAAGATGGTATCTCTAAGTTGTTTTGATTTGCATTTCCCTGATCACTAAGGAGGCTGAGCATGACCTTAAGTGTCTTTTTGGCCATTTGAACCTCTTCTGTTGAGAATTCTCTGTTCAGTTCAGTGCCCCATTTTTAATTGGGTTAATTAGCATTTTAAAGTCTAGTTTCTTGAGTTCTTTATATATTTTGGAGATCAGACTTTTGTCTGTTGCGGGGTTGGTGAAGATCTTCTCCCAGTCAGTAGGTTGCCTTTTTGTCTTAGTGACAATGTCCTTTACTTTACAGAAGCTTCTCAGTTTCAGGAGGTCCATTTATTCAATGTTGCATTTAATGTCTGTGCTGCTGGGATTATATGTAGGAAGCAAACTCCAGTGCCCATATGTTGTAGAGTACTTCCCACTTTCTCTTCTATCAGGTTCAGTGTGTTCAGATTGATATTGAGGTCTTTGATCCATTTGGACTTCAGTTTTGTGCATGGTGAAAGATTGGGTCTAATTTCATTCTTCTACAGGTTGACACCCGGTTATGCCAGCACCATTTGTTCAAGACGCTTTCTTTCTTCCGTTGTATACTTTTAGCTCCATTATCAAAAATCAGGCATTCATAGGATTGAGGGTTAAAATCTGGGTCTTCTATTTGATTCCATTGGTCGACTACTCTGTTTTTATGCCAATACCAAGCTGTTTTCAATACTGTAGCTCTGTAATAGAGTTTGTAGTCAGGGATGGTAATGTCTTAGGCACTTCTAATGGCCTGTCCCATGCTTGTCTACTGGCCACGGATAAAGTATAAAGGAAACCAAACACAGAAACACACACACACACACACACACACACACACACAAGAGTTCAAAGTTCAAGGAAGCCAGGTGGTGTCCTCTGTTAATTTCAGAGTCTTCTCTGAGTATTCTTGTAGCTGAGCTGATGCCTGGACAGCCCAGGGCTGGAGAAGGGGCTTTTGGACCCTTGACCCTGTGACTTCTCCCTGGGAGTTACTCAGCGTGTCCTCGGCGGGAGAAGACAGGTGTATGCCGCCTGCATGGGTGCCCCTTATCAAAGAGATGGGGGTTTGTCTTGGAGGGCAAGGGCAGTGAAACCTGGCCTGGATGGTACCCACAGGCCTGCCTGGCCTCTTTTCGGCAGCCTCCATTCCACACCCTGATCTGGCTACTTCTACTCGGATTCACCCTGAGCCATCAAACAGAACTGAGCTCGTTGCCCAATCGGTATGCACAAGCAAGCAGGTGGTCCATGATGGTGTTGGTGGCGGGTGCCTTCTCACAGACCCCTTGTAGGATTCTGAGAAATTAGCTGTGGATCAGAAACCTCTTGTGGCCGGTCCCGGTCCCTGAATTGCTAGCCCAGCATGGCTCAAGGAAAAGCCATTTCACAGAGAAAGCAAAGGAAAGAAAGGAGGGCCCTGGAGAAAGAGAAAGAGAGGAGAGAGGATGGCAGGGAGGGAGTTGTGTGGATGACAGACACTGTGTCACAGTGGTTAGCTGACCCTGAGACCCTGATCAACTAGCCAGAGATGCTGGGCGGTGTGTGTGGTTTCAGGCAGGAGCTGTGTATGCTGCTTGATAGGCTGAGCCAAAAGCTAGAGGTTCCCTGGGGGGGCCTGTGCCAGGACGTGGGGTGGCGGGCACCCCAAGGTCCCCAAAGGAACCCGGAGGAGGCCCAGAATGCAGAATGCCCTGCAGCGAGCGAGGTTCTCTGATCCTGCCAGACATGGCGGCCTCAGGACCCGGGAGCAAACCATGGGCGGTGGCGCTCGGCACGGGTCACCTAGGTCCGGCTTGCTCCCACACCTCTCCTGGGTCACGGAAACTGCGGGGGACCATCTTAGTAGCACCGGGGGCACGACTAGGGGAGCTGCCCTTTAGCCAGCCCACCGCCATGTTCACGGAAGCACGGGAAGCTGTTGGCAGGATCGGCAAAACAGCTCCGCTTGATGGCAGGAGTGCACCGCCAATGCCTACTGTAGCAGGCACAGGCACATGCCCTCTGCCCTTTCCGAACAGAAAAAAGAAAAAGCCAAACCCATTTAGCCAAGCTCCAAGATGGCCACCCCAACCAAAGCACTGTGCCAGGCATGGCCAGAGATGGGTGCCTAGGCCTTTTCCAAGGGATCCGAGGGTCTGTGGATCCTGAGGGGTGGAGGAGTTCCATGCGGAGATGGGCTTCGGGAACCTCAAAACTTCTCCACCACACTGCCTGGAGACACTGGGCTTTGTGCTTAGGCCAGCCCCTGAAGGCTCTGCCTTTGGTTCCAGGGGTGCTCTGCTTGCCAGCCTGCAGGCCACTGCATGCCAATCTGGACCACGGGGGAGGAGCCTCAGAAGCAAATTCCAATTCGTGGACTTGGGAACCTGGAGCCAGGGTCACCACCTAGCTGTGCAGTCAGAGTGTTCTGAGAGCCGCCCCCTGCCCCTGTCACAGGTCCAGCAACTCCTTCCTTGACCTTGTCCCTCTGTGTGAACGAACAATAAGGCTGCCAGGTAGGCCTTGGGTCTGCTGACACCTTAAATTAAACCTGGGCAAAACCCAAGCTTCAGGTCCTGGTGGCCAGCCAAGAAGGGGCCTGCCTCCCAGGCTGACCCCGTGCTCATAGGGCAGCACCTACGGACTGGTGGGCCCAGTCTGCAAATTAGGGCCCCCAGGGAAGATGGGCAGATGCCCCAGAGCAGACCACCACCCACCTGAGTGGGTCCCCAGCCCCAGGACCGGCTTCCCACCTGGCAGAAGGCAGCAACGGGATGGACAGACACAAGGCAATGGGCAGGCAGCTGTGTGCGTTCCTGAGGGCTCCGGTTTCGTCGGCCTGAACCCCGAGGCCCAGGGTCCCATGGGTCCCATGCTCCTATGGGAGAGGAGAGCTACAGGAAACCGTGGACTCTGAGCCCAATCTGCCCGCCACGTGGCTTCAGGTGGCTGTGGCCCCACAGCAGCCTCAGCTGAGACCCGAGCAAGCCAGGGGTCATCTGCGACCTCGCACCTGGCAGGCCTCCCAGGACCCTCTTGTGGACACAAGGACACATGGAAGAAGACACATTCCATCCCACATGCCTCCTTGCCTACCAAACCCTGGGCAGGCTGCCAAGCCTAGCACTCTCTTCTAGGCATCGCCAGGCAACCATTGTGAACTGCCTCCAGCTCTGTCACAATCTGTCCTCTCCCCCACAGGCCTCCATCCCCCACACCACCACCTTCAACCCACAGCAACCACCAGGCACCTCTCAAGAAACTTTTCTCTCCTGTCTCCAAAGTCGCCAAGACCCCCACCCCCAGACATGGAGCTCTCTGTATCCTCTCAGCACACCCCTCTACCTACCTGCGGACGGGCCTAGGCAGCGAGGGGACTCACAGCTCTCTCGAGAGATTCCAGGAAACCCAGGACAGCCAACCTAGACACCAAGGGAGAAATGAGCTCTTCTCGTTTGTCGCACTTGGATGCCTACAGCACATACCCACCCCTGTCCTGTTCCGTGACATCTTTCCTAAAAGATCCAGGTGAATCCAAGTCCCCTGGCCAGGGGCCTTCATATCCTGCCCCCCCCCCCTTCCCCAAGGGACCAAGACCCATGGAAAAGAAATGCATGGCCATGGAACGGAGTGCCTCTGCCTACAAACCGTCAAGGCAAAACACCAACAAACAATAAAAACACCCTACAGGCCAGACTCAGTCTCTTTCTGCCGCCCCATCCCCGTCTCCTTCCCTCTATCTATGTATCTACCTATCCACCTATCCTCTGAATCCACCTCTACCATTATCATCTCGACTGTCTCCAGCCCTGGCATCTGGGCACAGTCCCATCCATGGTATCCTAGGAAGCTGAAGCTGTCTGGACACCAGGTGAGAGACGGTGTTTATTTGGGAATTGCTTTTCATGCCCAACAGGAATCCTACCCGTGTGGGTACTCAGAGGCCCGCCTCCACACTTTTACACTTCCGAGAACATCAATGAAGGCACCTAAAAAGTGAACCCTCTCCCCGCCTCTTGGAGACAACCATGTCTAAGCTCTTCCAAGTCGCCCTTTCCACCAAGCCTCCTGGAGTCATCTGCACTGATGCTAGAAATGGAAACCCCAGGGAATGTGGGGGGGGGGGGAGAGGTGGGTGGCAGGGACGCATGTCTGTGTTGGGCAGCCGGCTCTGAGATCCTAGAAATGCCAGTGTGACCAATGATAACGACGGTACTGCTACTTTTGGATGCCTCCCACAAACTGCTCTCATCCATTAAGAAACATGGACAGACACCCCTGACTCCAACCAAAACACACCGTTTCCTGGACCACACCATACTTCTACCCACATGAGCTGGAACTGAAGGATGCAAGCCTTAAAAGTCTTCACCTACGTGCCATACACCATTAACCCTGAGCTGACCAACAGAGCTGTTACACACTGTGACCTCTGAGGCATTTCTTAGGGCTTGTCCCAGGACTGATACCCTCTGTTAATTTCAGAGTCTTCTGAGTATTCTTGTAGCTGAGCTGATGCCTAGACAGCCCAGGGCTGGAGAAGGGGCTTTTGGACCCTTGACCCCGTGACCTCTCCCTGGGAGTTACTCAGGCTGTCCTCGGCGGGAGAAGACAGGTGTATGCCGCCTGCATGGGTGCCCCTTATCAAAGAGCGGGGATATTTCTTGGAGGGCAAGGGCAGTGAAATCTGGCCTGGATGGTACCCACAGGCCTGCCTGGCCTCTTTTCGGCAGCCTCCATTCCACACCCTGATCTGGCTACTTCTACTCGGATTCACCCTGAGCCATCAAACAGAACTGAGCTCGTTGCCCACTCGGTATGCACAAGCAAGCAGGTGGTCCATGATGGTGATGGTGGCATGTGCCTTCTCATAGACCACTTCTAGGGTTCTGAGGAGTCAAATTCAAATTCATGGATTCGAGTAGACCTAGACACCAAGGTAGAAATGAGCTATACTCACTTGTAGCACTTAGATGCCTACAGCACATACCTACCCCAGTTCCTTCGTGACATCCTAAAAGATTCCAGGAGAATCCATAGGCCACTGGCCAGGGCTTTTCATATCCTTGCTTCCCCACACACAAGGAGCCCAGATCCATGGAACAGAAACGTGTGGCCATGGACAGAGTGCATCTGACCACAAACCTGTATGGCAAAACACAAACATGGGACATATGTCTGTGTTTGGCGGCCAGCTCTGAGTTCTTAGAAATGTCACCAATTTGACCAATCATAATGTTGGTACTGCCACTTTTGGGTGGTCCCCATAAACTGCTCTCCTCATGGGTCACTTTTGGACCCATGGACCAGAAACAGGTTTCTATAAACACAACGTTTTTGCCTACTCACCTTCATGGTAAAACACTAGCACACATATGATACCCCCAACCCTCAACAGTCCTACACTGTGCCCTCACCTGTGATTCTCTCGACTCTCTTAAGACTAGCTTCTAGAAATAAATATCCTCGGATAGACGTGCCCATGTTTCTTTCCTTTGTTTTATAAGCAACAGGAATTCAAAACGGTTCTGAATAAATTAAAAAAAATAGATTGTCTACATTTGATTTTGCTTTGCAAATACAGAATCAAGAGAAACCCTATGCCAGACAAGGTTGAAAATGACAATCAACTCAGAAAGATGTCCTCTGTCCCCCGTTAATACAGTGGCTTAGGCACTTCATTTACATAGACTTTGAGAACACACACACCTTCTGCACACACACATAAATTTCAAAAATAACATAATTTCCAAAAACAATTTTTCAGTTGTGGATGTATTAGAAATGCCTGTTTTCTCACCATTGGTTTGATGAAAGCAGGAGTGTGTTAGGTTACAAGGCACTAAGTCTGAAAAAGAGAAAAATTTGAATGAAGAGAACATTAAAGTACTCACCCATAGTTTCAGCTTGGAGTATGCACCAATTTAAGAGACATGGCTTTATATGGAATGTTTCATGTTCAAATCCTTGTTCAAAGAATAAACCTTGATGAACTTTGTAGGGCTGCGAAACTAAAATGGAGGTCTATTTTGTTTTCTATTGTTTTTTATATTAGTTCTTTCCTTTATCATTCAATACTATGGAGAAAGCTTAAGTATTTCTATGGTTGAATAAAAAGTGCAAAAATCAAAAGCCATGGACATATGCGTACATGATATTCAGAATGGTAAATAAAGTAGGAACTAGTATATGTATCTATTCAGAAATTATAAATTTTCAATAATTTAGCTTTGGAGATTACTGCTTCAGGATGATTAACAAGAAATGCAAGGATATACAGGAACAGTTACAAATACAGACAATGCTGTTATTTGCAAACAATTAGCATTTTGGCCATTTTTTTTCAATAAGACTTACTCAACCTAGCCACATTATATATTCTTATAGAGTTTGGTATCTGAAAATATTTCTTTTCTAAAAAATTTAAAATTTAATTTTTGTTACCTTTTTAAGATCTATGGGAACATGTGACTCTATGACAAGGTAGTTTTATTTGTACAAGCAAGGTGCTGGTATCCCCAATGAGTGCTGTAAAATATTCATGAATATAATTTCATTTCTTTTCTAGTTTATAAAACCCTAGAGTCTAGAATCTGGATCAGTGAAAGTGTGAATGCCCTTAGTTGTGTGTCTTTCATCCCAGCAGTTGAGAGTCTTAGAAAGAAGGATCTCTGAGTTAGAGGTCAGCCTGGTCTACAGAGCAAGTTCCAATACAACCTGGGATACACAGAACAACCATATCTCAGAAAACCAAAAAAGAAAAAAAAAACTTAATGGTCCTGATTTTGCGTGAACTTGCCGAGGGACATGCATAAATGCTTTTTTATTTTTTAATAGTCCTCTGTCCATTGAATATACACAGCAGCTGATGTTCAGTTTTGCACAGTAAACGACAGTAATGCAAGATTTTTGTTTGTTTGTTTGTTTTTTAGGGTTTTTTTTTGCTGCCTTTTTTTTTCTCCCTGAAAGATCCTTCCCATTAAAAGTCCTTACTAGTAAGTTTGGGGAACAAAGCCATGCACAGGGCGGCCACACTTTAACAATTGCTTAGCCAGGCTTTATCAATGCCTTTGATTAACCACTACAGCACCCGCGCTTCTTGGGAGGTGCATAGGAGGAGAGTAATGGGACCCCTGCTTAGTGTGCAGGTCCTTGAGCCCTCTCAGGCCTCCAGCAGTGTCCTCTGACCCAGGGAAGTGATTCCAGGTTTCCCGGGAGACCCTTCTGGCAAGGCTTTCCAGATGCTGCCCGGTGCACAAAACTGCAGTGTTTCTAAACTCACGACCTAGGCCAAGCCACGTGGTGCCCCCACCACCAACCCCCGGTGGTTTCCCAGTGAGCTCCAAGGCCCAAGGTCCCAGGCTCAGGGTCACACACTCAGGCACAACAGGGTGGCTGCGGATGATGCAAAAATCTTACCTTGTGGAGGCCAGACTGTCCTGTGCTCCAATCTCAGACTTGGAAGGCTGCAAAAGCCAGCAGCACCCATTCTGCGCCTTCTCCACAGTCTCCCTATGCTTAGATTGGGATAAGTAGGGAAACAAGGAGAAGGTAATCCAATCCCTTTGAATGATGGCCCCGCCCAGGGGATAACAGAGCTAGAGCAGATCCGCCCAGGAGTTTCAAAGGGGCCTGTGGACCTGGGAATGCCATGTGGGTTTCTTTGCGATTTGCTTGGAAACGATTTGGTTCCCTTATGTGAGACAAACGGAGGACTGTAGGAGCCATATAACAGGAAATTAACCCTCAAGATCCTCGAAAGCATTTACGGAAAAAAAAAAAACTTAAATAAATTTTAATAAGTATTAAAGTTTTGTGCTTCCACACTCCTATGGATGCTTTGCATGTATCTATGAACGTATGAATGTATGCATGTATACCTCATGCATTGCTAGTGTCCACAGAGGCCAGAGGAGGACGAGAGAGGGAACTGGAGCCCGTGGGTTTGGAGTTCTAGACACAGTAGGATGTGAGTTGCCTTACAAGTCCTGGGAATTGTGCCTGGGTGTTTTGGAAGAACAGTGATTGCTCTTAACTGCTGAGTCATTTCTCCAGCCCAGCAATAGGGTCAAGTCCTCAAGTTCTGGTAGGCAACCAGACCAATGTCAATAGCCTGTATTGTTCTGAATAATACAGAAAAAAGGGGGAATCTCTTGAAACATCAAACCACAAAACTTAAAGAGATGTTTCACACAGCTGGCTCCAGATTTTTGTTCAAAAGTCTGTACTTCCATGGGAGAACATCAATCCCCAAGATGGAATAATTTCAATTAAACTATGTGAACAGGTTTGTTTATGATTTCTATTGCTGCAAAAAGACACCATGACCATGACAACTCTTATAACACAAAATATTTATTGGGGTGGTTTACATTTTCCAAGTTTTAGTCCATTATCATCTTTGTTGGCTTACAGGCAGAAATTATTATTTAGAATTATTTAGTGATATTCTTGAACTGTATCAGCAAAAGTATGCTCTTAAATATAACCATCATAGCTTTCACTGCAGGGAAATGAAATAGTCAATGCCCATTTTTAAGTTCAAGCCTTGATGTTCAAAGAAAATACAAGTGCACAGAACTTATAGCAGAATTCGATAATCTGTATCATTTTTTTTTTGTCACACTGAACACTGTGAAAGAAAGAAAGAAAAATTGTCTTGTCAGTTAGAGGGGAAAAAGAGACCCTTATGCTTACTTTTTGGCAAATTCACATATTATTTTAGATAAATTCACACATCTCATCTGCAAAGACATAAATTATTTTCATGTGTGAAACAGAGCCTGACATCAGTCTCACAAAGTGTGCGTTTTGTGCATACAAGCAAAACTGTTTGGAAAAAATCATTTCATGATTGTGATAGTAATTGAGTTCATCACACTTCTTTCCAAGCAGAAATTGCTGCCTGTGTTGAGCTTTGGGTTTGGCTCCCAACATCACAAGAAAGGAATAGTGATAATAGTAATGGATATTTTTCTTTTTTTTTCTTTTTTGAGACAGGGTTGCTTTTTGGTAGAATTTTCTGTCTCAGAATTGGCTATGTACACCAGGGCTGGAGTGGAACTCAAGAGATCCATCTACCTTTGCCTCCCTTCAAAGTGCTGGTATTAAAAACATGGTTGCCCTTTATTAGGAATCTATAATTCTCTCTATTTACTTAACTGTGTGTCTTTTTGTTCATTACTGGAGTGATGTAATTTTGAACTACATCCCTAGCACTTTTGAATTTGAACAAAATGTTTTGAGATAAGGTCTGTGTAAGCATTCCAAGCTAGCTTTGAACTTTCTACCCTGCTGCCTTTATCTCTAGAGTAGCTAAAGTTATACATCACCAAGTAAAATTACTGATAAATATATTAATGCATGTATCTTAATGAAGTTGGTCTGTTAGTAATTTTGTTCACTTTTTTATAGTTACTGATAATATATTTGTGTTGAAATATGAGCGGCGGGGCTGCGTCCCCGGCACCCGGCCGCCCGCATGGCTAGCTTATGCCTAGAAATAATTATACGGAAACTGTATTCTTTCAAACACTGCCTGGCCCGGCTAGTTCCAGCCTCTTATTGGCTAGCTCTTATATATTGTTCTAACCCATTTCTAATAGTCTGTGTAGCCCACGAGCTGGCTTACCAGGGAGGATCTTAACCTGCATCTGTTTGGAGCGGGAGAATCATGGCGACTCTCGACTAAGCTTCTTTTTCCCAGCATTCTCTTCTGTTTACTCCACCTACCTAATTTTCTGTCCTATGAGGGCCGGGGCAGTTTCTTTATTATTAACCAATGAAAGCAACAGATAAGATACAAGACCCACCTCCTTCATATTTGCATATCATTAAATAATTAATTCTATTAAGGGTGACTATGCTGAAAACTGAATCTCCTGTTTAAGCTATATCCCAGTCTGTACAACTTTACATTAGTCTCTCAGTCTTTACATTTTCTTATTAATTCCCTACGTCATTTAAAGAACTGCATATTGCTTAGCATTTGATTAGGGCAAAAGCTACAACCTTTTTGCTCCTACAGGTTGACTGCCTGTAGAATATGGATATCACATAATGGTTTAGAAAGTTACAACAAGCAGCTATGTTTGCATATTGAAGGTGGACCTTTCCCAAATAACCACACATGTACTTCTTTTTTTAATTTATTTATTTATTAATTAATTAAAGATTTCTGTCTCTTTCCCACCGCCGCCTCCCCTTTCCCTCCCCCCTCCCCCAATCAAGTCCCCCTCCCTCGTCAGCCCAAAGAGCAATCAGGGTTCCCTACCCTGTGGGAAGTCCAAGGACCATCCACCTCCATCCAGGTCTAGTAAGGTGAGCATCCAAACTGCCTAGGCTCCCACAAAACCAATAGGTGCAGTAGGATCAAAAACCCATTGCCATTGTTCTTGGGGTCTCAGTAGTCCTCATTGTCTGCTATGTTCAGCAAGACAGGTTTTAACCCAGGCTTTTTCAGACCCAGGCCAGCTGGCCTTGGTGAGTTCCCTATAGGACGTCCCCATTGTCTCAGTGTGTGCGTGCGCCCCCTCGCGGTCCTGAGTTCCTTGCTCGTGCTCTCTCTCCTTCTGCTCCTGATTTGGACCTTGAGATTTCAGTCCGGTGCTCCAATGTGGGTCTCTGTCTCTGTCTCCTTTCATCGCCTGATGAAGGGTAATATTCAGGAGGATGCCTATATGTTTTTCTTTGGGTTCTCCTTCTTATTTAGCTTCTCTAGGAACCCGAATTATAGGCTCAACGTCCTTTATTTGTGGCTAGAAACCAAATATGAGTGAGTACATCCCATGTTCCTCTTTTTGGGTCTGGCTTACCTCACTCAGGATAGTGTTTTTTATTTCCATCCATTTGCCTGCAAACTTCAAGAAGCCCTTGTTTTTTACTGCTGAGTAGTACTCTAATATGTATATATTCCATACTTTCTTCATCCATTCTTCATTTGAAGGGCATCTAGGTTGTTTCCAGGTTCTGGCTATTACAAACAATGCTGCTATGAACATAGTAGAGCATATACTTTTGTTGTATGATAAGGCCTCTCTTTTAACCCACAAACCTATGAACACCTGATTTTCGATAAAGGAGCTAAAAGTATACAATGGAAAAAAGAGAGCATCTTCAACAAATTGTGCTGGCAAAACTGGATGTTAATCTGTAGAAGAATGAAAATAGATCCATATCTATCACCATGCACAAAACTCAAGTCCAAGTGGATTAAAGACCTCAATATCAGTCCGAACACACTGAACCTGATAGAAGAGAAAGTGGGAAGTACTCTACAACACGTGGGCACAGGAGATCACTTCCTATGTATAACCCCAGCAGCACAGACAGTAAGGGCCTCATTGAATAAATGGGACCTCCTGAGACTGAGAAGCTTCTGTATAGCAAAGGACACTGTTGCTAACACACAGGTACTTCTTATTAATTATAAATGCTCAGTCAATCTCTTGGATGTGTTTTAGCTAGTTCAGAGAGCCTTAATTAACTTATTTCTATTAACCTATGTGCTTATAGGGATTCCTGAGAACAGAGTTTATTGTTCATATGTTCTCAGAAAGAATTTGGCCACATTGTTATTAGGTTGTAATAGAAAAGTCCGCTTGTTGTGATTTGTGTAGGTAGGAAGGGTGTTCGGCTAAGTGAGCAGGTTAAATATTGGTTAATTTGAATGATTTCAGTAAATGAGTCCAGACTTACCTGGTAACTGGCCCAGCGGAGACTAGGGCTAGGGAAATACTCATGAAGGGGTGGAGATGGAGTGCGAGTTGGCTTCTGTGTTTTTACATGGGAAAAGCACTAATCCAAAGAATATTTACTATCTTTAGACCTTGGGCAGGGCATTGTCTCCAGGATCAGCAAAAGCATATGAGGTCACACCATCAGAATCACAGACAAAAAAAAAGCCCAATTAAAATGATCTTTTGTAAAACATTTCTTTAATTTATTTTCCGTACGGATGTATGATTCAGCGGTATCCCTTTGAGACCAGATCCATGGTAGAAAATGAAAGAGTAAAGGCACTGAAAATGCAAAGCAGGATTGGTTTAAAATGGCCTTTGTTATCTAGAGCTGGGGGTGGAATCCTTGCTCTCAGACTTGCCAAACAGGCTCTAACTGCTGAGCCACACCAGCAGTCTTGCAACTGACTTTTAAAGGCCACCATCAGTGTGAAGTCTGCTGCCTCCATTCCCTGTACTCTGCACTGCCAGTATTCTTTCCCAGTTGAATCCCCTGTTATGACCACCTGCATGCTGCTGGACCCAGCCTTGGGTCAAAGGCCCAGACTTCACTGGTTTTGTTTATCCCTCACTTATTTTCTGGCTGCTTAGGTAGAAGAAATAGAAGAACCAGAGGAAAGGGGCAGGACAACAATGGAGCTCCTGAGGTTCTTTATCTTAGCCAAGCAGGTGACTTTGTACTTTAGGTCTGCAATATTGTCATTGCCTTCCCCTGGAAAGGATTCATTCCTGTTGGTGATTAATTATATGTTTGTTAGGGATTGTGCTATGCTGTCATACTTAGCAGAGAAAATTGGGAACATAGCGGTGAGCGAAATAGTGAGGGAAGCAGGGGAGGAGGAGCAGAGAAGGGGAAGTGGGAGGAGAATATGAAAGAATGGAATGATTGAGATGGGGGAAGGACAGAGAGGGAGAGCAAGGAAAGAGATATCTAGATTGAGGGAGTCATTTTGGGGCTAGCAAGAAACCTGGTATGAGAAATTTCCAGGCATCCACAAGGAGAACCCAGCTAACAATCCAAGCAATTGTGGAGAAGGTGCCTGAACTGCCCCTGCCCTATAATCAGATTGATGACTCTCTTAAATGCCATCATAGAACCTTCATCCAGCAACTGATGGCAAGAGATGCAGAGATATACTGGCAAGCATTGGTCTGAGCTTCCAAAGTCTAGTCGAAGAGAGGGAGCGGTGATAATATGAAGACAGGTGTTAGACCATGATGGGGATACCCAGTGACACAGCTTACCTGAACTAACAGAAGTTCACTACTTCAGGCCTAACAGTAGAGGAACCAGCGTAGGACCGAATTAGGCCCTCTGAATGTGAGTGACAGTTGTATGACTGTGGCAGCTGTGAGACCAGGATTTAACCCTACTGCTTGTCTACTGGCTCTTTGGAACCCATTCTCTTTGGAGGGATAGCTTGCTCAGCCTAAATATAGTATGGAGGGTCTTTGTCCAATCTCAAAGCAATGGGCCAGACATTATTGAATTCCCACAGGAAGCCTCACCCTCTCTGAGGAGTGGATGGTGGGAGAGTTGCCTAGGCTCCCACAAAACCAGTAGGTGCAGTAGGATCAAAAACCCATTGCCATTGTTCTTGAGGTCTCAGTAGTCCTCATTGTCTGCTATGTTCAGCGAGACCAGTTTTAACCCAGGCCTTTTCAGACCCAGGCCAGCTAGCCTTGGTGAGTTCCCGATAGAACATCCACATTGTCTCAGTGTGTGCGTGCACCCCTCGTGGTCCTGAGTTCCTTGCTCGTGCTCTCTCTTCTTCTGCTCCTGATCTGGACCTTGAGATTTCAGTCCGGTGCTCCAATGTGGGTCTCTGTCTTTTGTCTCCTTTCATTGCTTGATGAAGGTTAATATTCAGGAGGATGCCTATATGTTTTTCTTTGGGTTCTCCTTATTTAGCTTCCCTAGGATCACTAGTTATAGGCTCAATGTCCTTTATTTATGGCTAGAAACCAAATATGAGTGAGTACATCCCATGTTCCTCTTTTTGGGTCTGGCTTACCTCATTCAGGATAGTGTTTTCTATTTCCATCCATTTGCCTGCAAAATTCAAGAAGTCCTTGTTTTTTATTGCTGAGTAGTACACTAATATGTATATATTCCATATTTTCTTCATCCATTCTTCAATTGAAGGGCATCTAGGTTGTTTCCAGGTTCTGGCTATTACAAGCAATGCTGCTATGAACATAGAAGAGCATATACTTTTGTTGTATGATAAGGCCTCTCTTGGGTATATTCCCAAGAGTGTAATTGCTGGGTTAATGGGTAGGTTGATCCCGAATTTCGTGAGAAGCCTCCACACTGCTTTCCAGAGTGGTTGCACAAGTTTGCATTCCCACCAGCAATGGATGAGTATACCCCCTTCTTCACAACCTCTCCAGCAAAGGCAATCATTGGTGTTTTTGATTTTAGCCATTCTGACAGGTGTAAGATGGTATCTTAAAGTTGTCTTGTTTTGCATTTCCCTGATCACTAAGGAAGTCGAGCATGACCTTAGGTGTCTTTTGGCCATTTGAACTTCTTCGGTTTAGAGATCTCTGTTCAGCTCAGTGACCCATTTTATAAGTTCTTTATATATTTTGGAGATCAGACTGTTGTCAGTTGCGGGGTTGGTAAAAATTTTCTCCCAGTCAGTGGGTTGCCTTTCTGTCTTAGTGACAGTGTCCTTTGCTTTACAGAAGCTTCTCAGTCTCAGGAGGTCCCATTTATTCAATGAGGCCCTTACTGTCTGTGCTGCTGGGGTTATACGTAGGAAGTGGTCTCCTGTGCCCACATGTTGTAGAGTACTTCCCACTTTCTCTTCTATCAAGTTCAGTGTGTTCAGACTGATATTGAGGTCTTTAATCCACTTGGACTTGAGTTTTGTGCATGGTGATAGATATGGATCTCTTTTCATTCTTCTACAGATTGACATCCAGTTTTGCCAGCACAATTTGTTGAAGATGCTCTCTTTTTTCCATTGTATACTTTTAGCTCCTTTATCGAAAATCAGGTGCTCATGGGTTTGTGGGTTAAAGTCAGGGTCTTCTATTCAATTCCATTGGTCGACTTCTCTGTTTTTATGCCAATACCAAGCTGTTTTCAATACTGTAGCTCTGTAATAGAGTTTGAAGTCAGGGATGGTAATGCCTCCAGACGTTCCTTTATTGTATAAGATTGTTTTGGCTATCCTGGGTTTTTTGTTTTTCCATATAAAGTTGATTATTGTCTTCTCCAGATCTGTGAAGAATTTTGATGGGATTTTGATGGGGATTGCATTGAATCTATAGATTGCTTTTGGTAGAATTGCCATTTTTACTATGTTGATCCTCCCAATCCAAGAGCAAGGGAGATCCTTCCACTTTCTGTCATCCTCCTCTATTTCTTTCTTCAAAGACTTAAAGTTCTTGTCAAATAGATCTTTCACTTCCTTGGTCAGGGTTACCCCAAGATATTTTATGCTCTTTGTGGCTATCGTGAATGGTGATGCTTCTCTGATTTCCCTCTCTGTTTCTTTATCCTTAGTGTATAGGAAGGCAACTGATTTTTTGGAGTTGATCTTGTATCCTGCCACATTACTAAAGGTGTTTATCAGCTGTAGGAGTTCTTTGGTAGAGTTTTGGGGTCGCTTATGTATACTATCATATCATCTGCAAATAACTTAACTTCTTCCTTTCCAATAGGAATCCCCTTGATCCCCTTATGTTGTCTTATTGCTATTGCTAGAACTTCAAGCACTATATTGAAGAGGTATGGAGAGAGTGGACATCCTTGTCTTGTTCCTGATTTTAGTGGGATGGCTTTGAGTTTTTCTCCGTTTAATTTAATGTTAGCTTTCATAAAGTCATTTTTTTCCACTTCTTCTGTGTTAGGGTGTTCAAGTCCTTCTGTTGTAAGATCTTTGGGTTCTGGTGTTTTCATGTTGTTTTTCAGATTATTGGTTGAAATTCTGCCTTGGCGCCTACCCATCTCCTCCTATCGATGCTATCTAATCGGTCTTTTAAAATCCTGTGGGATTAATAAAATATTTTTTCAAGTGATTTTGTAGTTTCTTTTACATACTAAAATAATCTATTTAATTGACATATCTCAATTAGACTATAAAACAATTTTAAATTTATTAAACACAGTGTTTCCAATGAGAGGTATTTATGGTACTTAAGGCAAAAGGGTATAACATAAGAAGAAAACAAACAGAATAATTCATGACTAAATTATACAAAGATAAACTTGTGCACACACACACTGTCGATTTAACTAGAAAAACATAGCACTCTGGATAACATATCACCAAAGAGCAGAGGTGGAATGTTGTCATAAAAAGTTGAGTATATCTGTACATAAATTAAATGCTGTGAATCAGCACTAAGGATGAATGTCATTTACAAGCTAAACAAACCAAATAAATGAAAATTGGCTTCCTGGAAACACCACACCCTCCCACAAGATAAGCATGGGAAATTTTGTTGTTAATGTTTTTCAGTTTGAGATAATTTTCAGAAGTTTTATTTCTTTTCTACAGACAAATATAAGTTGCAGTCAATAATTTCTATAAGGTCATCCAGTTAATTCTACCATTTCCTACCAAAAATGTAACTATTTTTCTTAGAGGATGCATCTCTATTTCTTCCAAGGGGCCCAGTAATTCCATATTTACAAACCCTGTACTGATTTCTGCTCACTAAAATGCTCAGTGCTATTTGGAGTTTAAAAGACATGGAGTATGGTGTGAAGCAAACAAAATAAAGATAAATGAAATGTACTAATTTCAATTATAATTTCTGGTAGTGTAGCGAATGTTTTTGTGTGTGTGTGTGTATGTGTGTGTGTGTCACATGACATATTGTCACAGCTTTTCTTTGTAGTTCTCAGAGAGCAGAGAATGAAGACATGTTTTTATAGCCCTTAAATCCTGATGTTGCTGTTTCAAAACAGAGATATCAATAATTACTATAAGCATCTCTTCAAAGAAGACATCAAAAACATAACATAGATACTTATTATTCTGTATTAAATATACACTGCTTACATTTTCTGTCTTGAGTTTCCTCTTTAAGTTTTCTATTTCTTTTTTCACTGTCTTTTGCTCAGTAGTATCAAGTCTTTGGTGATTATCCTCAAGGACTTTGATACTCTAACAGAAAACAAAAGTCTAGCTCAGTTGGAAATCCCCATCTTTCATGTCACATTCAAATCATTCAGAGTTCAAAGCTTTCAAATAGTCACAGATAGGGGATGCTTTTTATGAATGCAAAACATGGTGACATTTACGGAGATTTTAGTGCTCATTAAAAGATTTAGGTAGAAGACGTGAGTGGAGTACAAACGCAAAAAGAAAAAAGCTGTATAATTACTTGGAGAAGATAGGCTGGTGAATGAGCAGTGGAAATTCAAAGAAGTACAATGAGAATAAGACTCACAAGAGCCTGTAGCATGAAATACCGTATTTCCCATCCACAGGCAATGGCTTAATATAAACTTAATGATGGAGCATGTAAAATGATTTCCCTTCAGATGTAATGAACGAAATGGACTTAACAGACATCTATAAAACATTCCACCCTAAAAGAAAAGAATATATCTTCTTCTCAGCATCTCATGGAACCTTCTCAAAAATTGATCACATGATCAGTAACAAAGCAAACTTCCACAGATACAAAAAAATTTTAGTAACTACCTGAGTACTATTGGATCACCATGGAAGAAAGTTAGAATTCAGCAACAATTCTACCCCCAAAAAGCCTACAAACTCATGGAAACTGAGCAGTCAACTACTGAACCACCCCTGGGTCAAGGAAGAAATAAAGAAATCGAAGTCTTCCTTGAATACAACGAAAATGAATACACAACATACCCAAACCTATGGGACACTATGAAAACAGTGCTAAGAGGAAAGTTCGTAGCTCTAAGTGCCCACATAAAGAAAAAGGAGAAAACACACATTAGAGACTTAACAGAACACCTGAAAACTCTAGAAAAAAAAAGAAGCAGACTCACCCAGGAGGAGTAGAAGACTGGAAATAATCAAACTGAGGGCTGAAATCAACAAAATAGAAACACAGAAAACAATCCAAAGAATCAATGAAACAAAAAGCTGATTCTTGGATAAAATCAATAAGATTGACAAACCCCTATCGAAGCTAATCAAACAGCAGAGAGACAACATGCAAATTAATAAGATCAGAAATGAAAAAGGGGACATAATCACAGACACAGAGGAAATTTGGAGGATCATTAGATCTTACAACAAAAGTCTATATGCCAAAACACTGGAAAATGTGAAAGAAATGGATAATTTTAGATAAGTACCATATACCAAAGTTAAACCAAGACCAGGTGAACAATCAAAATATACTTATAAGTTGCGAGGAAATAGAAGCTGTCATCAAAAACCTCCCAACCCAAAATAGCCCAGGACCAGAGGGTTTCAATGCAAAATTCTACCAGAACTTCCAAGAAGTGATAATACATATACTCCTTAATGTGTTTCACAAAATAGAAACAGAAGCATTATTGCCAAACACCTTTTATGAAGCTATACTTACCATGATACCAAAACTACAAAAAGACTCAACTAATAAAGAGACTTACAGACCAATCTCACTTATGAATATCAATGCAAAAATCCTCAATAAAATACTGGCAAACCGAATCCAAGATCACATCCAAAAAATTATCCATTATGATCAAGTAGACTTTATCCCAGAGATGCAAAGGTTGTTCAACATACAAAAATATATCATTGTAATTCATCATATAAATAAACTGAAAGAAAAAAACCATATGATCATTTCATTAGATGCTGAAAAAGCATATGACAAAATTCAACATCCCTTTAAGATAAAGGTCTTGGAGAGATTAGGGATACAATGGTCATACCTAAATATAATAAAAGCAGTATACAGCAAGCCGACATCTAACATCAAATTAAATGCAGAGAAACTCAAATCCATTCTACTAAAATGAGGAGCTAGACAAGGCTGTCCACTCTCTCCATACCTCTTCAATATAGTGTTTGAGGTTCTAGCAATAGCAATAAGACAACATAAGGAGATCAAGGGGATTCGAATTGGAAAGGAAGGAATCAAACTTTCATTATTTTCAGATGATATGATAGTGTACTTAGGTGACCCAAAAAACTCTACCAAAGAACTTCTATAGCTGACAAATACCTTTAGGAATGTAGATGGATACAACTTCAACTCCAATAAATTAGTAGCCCACCTATAAACAAAGAATAAAGAAGCAGAGAGGGAATTCAGAGAAACATCACCTTTCAGGATAGACAAAAATAGCATTAATTATCTTGAGGCAACTCTAAGCAAGGAAGTGAAAGATCTACTTGACAAGAACTTTAAGTCTTTGCAGAAAAAAAAATTGAAGAGGATACCAGAAAATGGAAGGATCTCCCATGCTCTTGGATTGGTAGGATCAACACAGTAAAAATGGCAATTCTACCAAAAGCAATCTATAGATTCAATGCAATCCCCATCAAAATCCCAACAAAATTCTTCACAGACCTTGAGAGAACAATAATCAACTCTATATGGAATAACAAAAACCCAGAATAGCCAAAACAATCTTATACAGTAAAGGAACTTCTGGAGGCATTACCATCCCTGACTTCAAAGTCTATTACAGAGCTACAGTAATGAAAATAATTTGGTATTGGCATAATAGCAGAGAAGTTGACCAATGGAATTGAATGAAAGACCCGGATATTAACCCACAAAGCTATGAACACCTGGTTTTCGACAAAGGAGCTAAAATTTTACAATGGAAGAAAGAAGGCATCTTTAACAAATGGTGCTGTCATAACTGGATATCAACCTGTAGAATGAAAATAGATCTATATCTATCACCATGCACAATACTCAAGTCAAAATGGATTAAAGATCTCAATATAAATCTGACCACAATGAACCTGACAGAAGGGAAAGTGAGAAGTAGTCTGCAACACATGGACACAGGAGACCACTTCCTGCATATAATCCTAGTAGCACAGAAAAAAAGAACAACAATGAATAAATGGGACCTCCTGTAATTGAGAAGCTTCAGTAAAGTAAAGGACACTGTCCTTAAGACAAAAAGGCAACCTACTGAATGGGAGAAGATTTTCACCAACCCCACATCAGACAAAGGTCTGATCTCCAAAATATATAAAGAACTCAAGAAACTAGACATTAAAATTCTGAATAACCCAATTAAAAATGGTGTAATGAACTGAATGGAGAATCCTCAACAGAAGACGTTCAAATGGCCAAAAGATACTTAAGGTCATGTTCAACTTCCTTAGCAATCAGGGAAATGCAAGTCAAAACAACTTTGAGATACCATCTTACACCTGTAAGAATGGCTAAAATAAAAAAATACCAATGATAACCTATGCTGGAGAGGATGTGGAGTAACAGAAACACTCATCCGTTGCTGGTGGGAATGCAAACTTGTGCAACCACTTTGAAAATCAGTGTAGTTGGATTCTCAGGAAACTTGGAGTCAACCTACCTCAGGATTCAGCAATTCCACTCTTGGGAATATACCCAAGAGATGCCCAATCATACTACAAAAGCATTTGTTCAACTATGTTCATAGCAACACTATAATAGCCAGAACCTGGAAACAACATAAGTGCCCCTCAATAGAAGAATGGTTAAAGAAGGTGTGACACATATACACATTAGAGTTCTACTCAGCCGTAAAAAAAAAAAAAAAAAAAAACAATGACATCTTGAAGTGTGCATGCAAATGGATGGAAATAGAAAACACTTTACTGAGTGAGATAACTGAGACTCAAAAAGATGAATATGGTATGTACTCACTCATAAGTTGATTCTAGCCATACACAAAAGACATTGAGCCTATAATTTGTGATCCTATAGAAGCTAAATAAAAAGATGAACCCAAAGAAAAGCTTGTATTTTTCTTCCTGGATATTGGAAGTAGACAAGATCACTGGGCAAAAGGTCGGAGCACTGGGGTGGTAGTGGGGTGGAGGAAAGGGGAGATGGGGAGAGAGAAGGGAGAAGGGGAGGATTGAGGAGAACATGCGGGAATGGGATGGTTGAGATGGAGGAAGGGTGGATATGGGAGCAGGAAAGAAGATATCTTAATTAAGGGAGCCATTTTAGGATTGGCAAGAGACTTGTCTCTAGAGGGGTTCCCAGGTATCCAAGGAGATGTCCCCAGCTAGGTCCTTGGACAGCAGAGGTGAGGGTGCCTGAACTGGACTTCTCCCGTAGCCACTCTGATGAATATCTTGCCTATCACCATAGAACTTTCATCTGGCGATGGATGGAGATAGAGACAGAGACCCTCACTGGAGCACAGGAGTGAGCTCCCAAGGTCCAGATGAAGAGCAGAAGGAGGGAGAACATGAGCAAGAAAGTCAGGACCGCGAGGGGTGCGTCCATCAACTGATATAATGGGAGCTCAGGAAGGCCAGCTGGACTGGGACTGAACGAGCATGTGATCAGACCGGACTCTCTGAATGTGGCTGACAATGAGGGCTGACTGAGAAGCCAACGGATAATGACACTGGGTTTGATGCTACTGCATGTACTGGCTTTTTGAGAACCTAGTCTGATTGGATGCATACCTTAGTAGACCTGGATGGAGTGGGGAGGGCCTTGGACTTTCCACTAGACAGGGCACCCTGACTTCTCTTAGGACTGGAGAGGGAGGGGGTGGGGACATGAGGGGAGTGGAAGGGAAATGGGAGGAGGTGGAAATTTTTAATAAATAAATTAATAATTAAAAAAAAAGAATTCTCAGGGGACCAATCATGTGGACGCCTTCCTGGAAAGATAAATGTCAGTGTAGAAAGAAGGCAGCAGCTCTAATGGCTTTGCCCCAGGAATTCTCTCAGCCTACTTGTTCCTTTGAATATGCTGAGAGAACATTGAGAGAAACACTGTACAGAGTCTTAAAGTGGGAAATGGAAGAAGGATTGAAGTCATACAACAAAGGTCCCATGTCTTATTAATCTTCCTGAGTAACTAGACAGCTTGGTGTGAAAAGAGGAACAATGTTTTTCCATGATGTATCCATGAGCCAGAAACAGCTTGGACTCCTGGAATTCTTAATATAAATCCTGGTTTGTCTCAACACTGCTATACAGGCATTGCTGGAAACAGCTTATTTAGCCTCAGTCACTGACACAAATGATATTACCTTTGACAATGGATCTAAGTATCAAGGCAAATTTTCTGGTTTTCTTTGAGGTCACAGCTGTTTTTATTTGCTTAAACTGGGACTGGGAAATACTCTTTCCTCAGACCTTGCCAAGTGAAGCATGATATAGCAATGTACATTTAAAAACAGTTTTCTGAAAAGAAACATTTCCTAGGTAACTCAATTACAACACTGTTATTGATCATAAACATAGTGAACTGTACTGAAGGGGAAAAGCAGACACCCTGACATAGGCGCTCTCTGCCTGATACAAACGTTTAGAGAGAATACTTTGGAGCGCAACATTCAGAACCGTCTTAAGACCCTAAATGCTCTGCAAGTTTTTGGTAAGAGTGTGACAGGGAAGCCAGTCAGGAAAAACATTTTTTAAAAAAATCAACTAAGGCAGATTACAAATGATTTCCATTCACAAAATAATTCAAAACATCTCCTTCATCTGTTTAAAAAACAAGGTCAACTTCAAGGGGCCACTGCATTCTAGCAAACAGTTAGAAATGGCCTTTAACAGTCATTTGCAAAATTGATCTCTTTATCATGAGGATTTGGAAATCTGTCTTAAGGCCATAGAAGCAGGTGGTTAAATACAAAATGTGTAAATGATAACCTTTCATAAATATAAGACATTGATAAAAGCAGAGAATACTGGGCATAGAAATAAAGTTTTTCCAGAAGAAAAAAAAAACCATTGCTTAAGGTAACAGAGCTAAGCATTTTCCTACCTTGGATGGATTCTGATAATCACGTCCCTAAAGACTGAGTATCTCCTGGCACATTTCCTTATCAATCACCTGCTCCAACACTAGTGTGTGAGCCTCCTCCCTCTCCCCAATGCCACCTCCATTAACATAGTGGTGCAACTACATGTTCTTTTCAGGGAAAATGTTCCAATTTCCCAACACACCTCTCTTCAGTGTTACTGCAAATAGCTTGAAGTTTTTTAACTTGTTCAACTTGGTTTTCGGCACTAATAAATCTCAACATTGTAAGCTGCATGGAATAAAAACAAAATACTGTAAACCTTCACACTAGTTAATAGATTAAAAAAACATTTGAAATATACAAGGAATATGAGGATTTAGTACTTCCCCCTAATCTTTGAACAATGCGATTTCCAACATTATTACTGCATGAAGTTCAAAGTAGGCCTTAAAGACAGAAACTTTCTGTAATAAAGAAAAAGTGCAAAGATACAAAATGAAGTGTAAAGTCTTTTGCAAGAATAGGTGTTTGGACGCTGGTGAGGAAAAATATTTTCATTCTTCATTGTACACCTGGCATCTATACGAGCAACCTTATCTTTATTTATTTATTTATTTATTTATTTATTTATTTATTTAATATTTCTGCCTCCTCCCTACCACTGCCTCCCATTTCTTTAACATCTGCAACACTAGTAATATATAATAATCATGGACTTGGTAAAATGAAAAAGCAACTCCCACTAAAAATACTTGTATTCATCCTAAAGAAACCAAGAGATAGGAGCGCTATGCAAAGGGGTCCACAAGCATGTCAAAACATGTGCATCCTACTGAAGGCTAGGAATGGGACGATCGATTTCCAGTGTCTCCGAAGAGCTTCAACATCTGCATTACTAACCAGCATCCTGCTTGATTTACCTCTGGCTTCAGTACATTGCAAACGAGTCATAGGTTTGGGGAGTTCAGGGAGGTACCTATTGTCAGCAACTTCATGTTTAGAATATGCTTCAGCTGTTTTTGAGTTATAGAAAATGAACACCCCTAAAATGGAACATTTTTACCAAGAGGAAAATGGATTTGTTTTTATTAATCAGGACTATCCTGAAGATCTGAAAACCATAGAAAGGTGACAAGGAGGCTCACAAATATAAAGGAATCCTGACTTTTACCTGGATAATTCTTTTAAAAAGATAAAAAATGTATTACATAAGAGCCATAAATAGTGAAATCTGCTTATATTAAAAAAATAGGTGAAGCTTTGTTTGGACATTATTTCCTTGCAAGAGCAGTACATATTCTTTGTAAACAACTACCAAATTTACAATTTCATTCTTTTGACACTTAGCCAGAGGAAAATATGTAAGAATGAACTTTGAAATAATCTGTACTGCTAAGGTGGTACCAGTGAGGGTAAGCAGATTTGGGTAAAGCAGTTTCTAGAATGCCGGGTTAGTCTGGGTAGTTAGCTCATTTGGTGAAAGGCCAGGGATGTGCCTGTTCAATCCATCTTCTCTTCTGGCCTGGCAGCTTTCTCCAGGGAACCAACAAGGCTAATCTTAACCCCAATCAGTCTTAAAAGAAAAACCAGGCAAGAGTACTGGGGTTATCACATTCTAGTCTTACCACTAAAAAAGAACAATAAAGTGTGTGTCCATAGATGTGATCTGGCCATCTCATCTTCACATATGGGCAACACAACTAGAATTTGAATGTCAAATAACCCAACATGCCTCACTGTCAATAAAAGATAATATCTTAGTGTATGAATATGTCTTTTAAATGTGGCATGTCGGATCTGCTAGGTACAGCAATGAAATGTTGACAAGCGTGTACTATTACCACAGATGATAAATCTCGAAAACAAGCAAATCCGAGACTTTTCCAAAAGCACACCCATCTGTACCAACTGAAATCCCTACTTTAAAATTGGTTTAGAAGTCTCTTTCCTCCACCTTCTCTTTTTGAGAAGCAGATTGTAAAAACATCAATTTAACTTATGCTAGGTGGTAGCGGTTTGTTTTTTAAACCAAAAACAGCTCTGCTGAATTTGTTGATCTTCTGCTTCATCTATTCAAGTCGAATACTGGGTCAAGTTGCTGTGGCTGCCACTGTAGGAAACCAGTTCATGCCTATACCACTGTCACCATGAAAATGTTCCATTCTCCAGAACAGTGTTCTTACCCTCTATGACTTCCTGCCTAAATCCAGGTTAAAACCCTTGATTTCCATTGGGTTTTAGCGCAGTTTGATTCTACATCGTCCTTTCTTTCCATGCCACAGTAGCTGTTCTCAAACACATTTAATAGAGATATGTTCTGCTCTCATCACCCACACACTTACAAAAGCAGCTTGGCACTTGGTTTGGTGTGTTTGTTTTACTATGCCAGCTCACAAAAAGCAGTTCCCATTTCTAAGCACAGTACTTTACAATTTTGTGTGCATTAATACAATAGTGCAATGGAAAAGTACTGAGCCTCTACAAAACAGCTTTACCTTTTGAAACAAACGAATGTGATTTTTTTTTCACTTACACAAGCATAGGCTTTTTAATATTTCCACAAGATAAATATCTCAATGAAACTCTATGTTCACTCAATTGTGTGCCACAGTGATGGCCTTAAGACAGTTAATACACTTAGAAGATCCTACCTGTTTAGTGTTATTTACACAGGTATATCCATCATCCCCTAATCTGGAAGGTGAACAAACAATACTCAGAAAATGTGACTGAATTGTGTCAATAACTGGGAATGATTATAGTTTTAATTAATCCCTTACTAAATACATAATGGAACTTAGTCTTGTGTGGGAATTTTCTTCATGCCCCTCTTAAGGCCTGGGAAACCTAAAAAGAGCTCACCATGATAAAGGAGCTCCTGCTAAGGCAGACCTTATGGTAAGAAAGGGAAAATGACAAGTGTACAAGGGTAATTATCAGTAACAGTTTAGCAATTACTGAAATCAAACACTGAAGTTTTAAAACATCACGTTTGAAATATTCTTTCTATCCTGAAAGAGAAACTAGAGAAAAGACACGATTCCCTCAGAAAGAAATGACTCGATTCAGGTTGTGACTTTATATTTAAGCACCATGAGATAAAGGAAGCGATTTCCATTTGCAGGTCACTATTCCAGCAACACAGCTTCGAGAGTTCTGTTCTCATTAAACAACTCTATGTCTGTTCCAGGAAGAAAAGACAACCCTGCGACAAATGGGACAGGTGTTATTCTCTAAATACCAGCAGTCGACGCAGTGGACGTGGTACTCATGGGAGCAAGGTAGCCCACAAAGTTTGTCCCCTTCTGTATATTCAGTAATGCAAATAGTACATGTCTTCAATGCATCGTTTTCACCAAAATTCCTCATTGCCAAGTTATTAATCTGGACATTGGTGGGTCCTCTAGTTAGGTGGTTGTCATTAAAGGGGTAAAGTCAGGTTGCTTCAATACCTTTTTCAAACATCTGTGAGATACTTTCTGAATATTTATCAATGGAACTGGAACCAGGGTTGTAGCTGGGGACGGAAGCAGAGTTGTTACCACCAGAGCTCCCTCTTCCACTCCATGGAAGCTCAGCAAAAGCTGTTGTTCTCTGCCTTAACCTGGTTTGAACAGGAAGAGATGTAGTTTCCCTTGACCCACTATTGAAGATTGTAAGAGTGGAAAATCTGGAAGTACTCACAGAGGTTCTCCCAGCTGCACGTTCAGAAAGTGTAAAGGTGCCTATAAAACCTCCAGGTTCACTTTCATAAGTGACCGTGTTGTTTGGGATCTGAGATGTTGACCGAGTTCTGCTAGCTATGCCATCTCTCTGCCGGTCTTCTGTCAGCAGAACTCTTCTGACTTGAAGGTCTCTGGTTGGAGGTCTTGGACCAGATCCTGCCGCTTCACCATTGGTATCTGTGTCTGAAGAGCTTGTCCCTTGAGCGGCAGAATTTCTTGACCCAGAAGCCACAAAACGACCTCTACCTAGCAACTCAGGTCCAGTTATCTGGTATCTCAAAGTCCCATGGTGAGGGGCTCTAGAACTTCCCTCGATCTCGTTTACCAAAGGCATCTCAAAAGTCTGAGATGAGATGCTATGATGAGATCTTCGTGGGATTTCATTTGCTGGGTGCAGAGAAGACCTACTTCTTTCAGCTCTGGCTCTGGTTCTTCGCTGGTGTTCTGGTTTCGAGCTTCTTGCCCTCCTCCAACCTCTGGTGGATGGCACATCTGTTAATGCTTCAGAAGAACTGTGTCCTGACCTAGGTGTTCTGGCAGATGATGTCTCAGATGCTGAATTTTCCACTTGCCTTTGGAGGCTGCGATCCATGATTTCTACACTAAGACCTGTAGCAGATGGTTCGTTTTCATTCTCTGAGGTTTGGCTTCCATTATTACTGTTAACACTTGTCTCTAAACTGAATATGAAATCGCCACTGTTTGGATTAGTGTGGCTCACTGCCCTCCCGGACTGATTTCCTCTCTGACCGCTTCTTGTTGTATTGCCAGTCTGTCTGACAGAGCTAAGCCAATCTATTATGAAGTCACCATTGGACTCGTCATCTGAAGAGTCTCCATTTTTCTTCTGAGCTCTGCGGCGGCAGCGGAGGCGGCCCCTCTTTAATTTGCTGTAGTCTTCTGAACAGCTCCTCCCCAGTACTTTGACCTGCAGTGCCTAGCAAATTGTTGTTTCTCACAAGTCGATAGTCTTCTCCACTCAGATTATTTACAAATCGATGGAAAGCTTCTTCCCGATCCAAGGGATCCATTTGCCTTTTGAGCTGTGCTGCAGATTGGTCATTTCCTTGATCGCTAGAATCTGAGTTTCCCATCTTGATGAACAAGTGGACAATTATCTGTCTGTTATGACATAGTACTGAAATCCAATCAACTGGAGCTTCAGTTTTCTTCACTAGGCTTCTGTGGTCTGGCCAGGAGGGGACTTGCTGGGCTCTGCTGCCTCCGCTGCCCGTGAGGCCGCCTAAGCTCTGCTGGGTGCCTGCCTCCTGCTCTCTAGCCCGCCTCAGAATGCCTGGGAGAGACCCTCCTCTAGCCCAGCGCCTGCCCATTCTGAGACATAGCTCTAGCAACCATTATCTTCCCCATTGTTACCTAGCACTGACAGAAATCCACTCAAGTTAACTTTTCTTAAAGTCACCCCAAATTACCTACTGATTGTATTTCAGGTCCCCTTTCTCAGCTACTCCACAGGACTCAAAAAGTCCTATTTAGAAAGCAGATGATTCAGCCAAAGCGTGACTGGTAGGACAAACCCACTCTTCTTGCAAGGCTGGCATCACGCTGGGGAATTTAGTGAGATAGTGACTGCTTCATGATAGGTTGGCATCACACAGGATGTTCATTGTGCCCTTCCCTAATCACAGTGGCTAGGTGCCATCATGAGAAGGAAACAAGGGGTTGACCTTCGCTACTCTGGTGTCATGAGAACAAGGATTATGTCAGGGAGCCCAAGGACACCCTGCTACAGTCCTCCAGTGGGAGATAGCTGTAGGCACTATTAAAGAGAATGGGAAAGCAGTTATGGACAAGCTGATCCTTTCAGGTTGGTATCTGATTAGGGTGCTAAGGGAATGATGGTTTCTAGCCCAGCCCTCCATGTAAGTGTAAGGAACTGTTACTGTCACCCGAGGTCGGCAGGAAGCTTGACTTCTAGAGGTACCTTTCTGCCATGCATTTCACAACCGGCAGAATGGAAAACAGAAACTCAGACCCATTGGAACACTTGATGTCCACAGACCTTTTCCTCTCACAGAGTATTCACTGAGGGATGACTTATGAAAACACAGAGACTGAGCCTCCTGCTCAGATCTCAGTCCTCTCTTTGTTCCCCTTCCCCACTCTTCAAAGTGTTCAGGAGCCTCTCTTCAACTTGGTAAGTAGTCAGAGCCTGAAACATAAACTCTGGAGAAGGTGGAACATGGGAGTACCTGCATAGCCCTTAGGCTTGGAAAGCAGAGTGTGTGTAGTAGATGCTGTTGCAATACAAAGAAGAGATGCTCCCAAAGAAGATGGACATGTTGAAGGCCTGACCCTTTGCTAGTCCAGGATCAGCAGTTTCATAAATGGTAGACAAGGCAAAAGAACTCTATTCAAACACACCACTCTTTGCTCCTAGAGGACTCCAATGTTGGGAGACCCAGAAAGAAAACACACACTGATGTAGGTGTGTCTGCTATGTATCTGTTGCTTTCATTGGTTAATTAATAAAGAACTGCTTGGCCTGATAGGTCAGAACATAGGCAGGGTAGGCAGAACAGAATGCAGGGAGGAATAAGGCAGTGAGACAGACGCTATAGCTCTCCTCTCCAAGATGGACGCAGGTTAAGATCCTTCCTGGTAAACCACCACCTCGTGGTGCTACAGTCAGCAATAAAAATGGGTTAATCAAGATGTGAGAATTAGCCAGTAAGCAGCAAGATTATTGTAGTTGTCCTCTACATTATTTAGATTCCTTGAAATAGAATGCTTAGCAAAACTTTTGTTATATGTTTCTTGCTTAATATTGTTTGTTGTTTGTAATTTTATATTTGGTATCTGTTCCTACTGTATATAGTTGTATTGGGTTTAGTTCAATCTTGTTTAGAGAAAGGGGGGATGATGGGGGATTCAGCCAATCACATGCTGCTTAGCGTGTCCCCTGGGGCCACAGATAGCCAATAAAAGCATCCATGTACTCTAGCTCACTCTCTTTGTGTTCCTGTTCTCCTGAATCGCTGGAACCCTGGTTTTTTAAGTTTCCTTTCTTCTGTTTATTATAGCTGAATAATATTTTAAGTTAGTTTGGTTAATTACAACTTCAGATCGGCCTCGCCCATCAACACACATAGGTGATTTAAAGATTAGTTGATCAGAGGAATTAGTATGATGTGTTGAGATTTCCTATGCCAGACTTAGTCCATCACTTCTAATTTCAGGTCCCTGCAGCTCCTCAGGGTATAGACAGAATGCAGCCAGATTCTCTGAGAGGATATAAGACAAATGGCATCTAACCTAGTTCCCAGTAGAGTCCTTGTTCCCCCTTGGAACCTCATGAGCACAGACTTCACTGTCTACGTTTCTATTGGCATTTTGGTTTTCCCATGTCCCACCCATTAAGCTTATGTACAGTGTTCGAGGACTTCTCTAGCCAACAACTCGGAACTCTTCTACATTTCTCTCGTGACCTTATTCCTAAGGCCTATGGACTGCAAGGTCCCATTTATAAAAATTTGCTATCCTAAAGAAGCTAAATAAGAAGGTGATCCAAAGAAAAACATATAGCTATCCTCCTGGTTATGGGAAGTAGACAAGATTGCTGGGCAAAAATTGGGATCTTGGGGGTGGTGTGGGAGGGGGGTAGGGTTAGATGGGGAGAGAAGGGGAGAGATAGTGAGAAGGGGAGGTTGGGGGGAACTTGGGAAAAGGGATGATTGGGATAAAGGAAGGTTGGATAGGGGAGCAGGGAAGCACATATCTTAATTAAGGGAGCCATCTTAGGGTTGGCAAGAGACTTGGACCTAGAGGGGCTCCCAGGTGCTCAGGGCGATGTCCCCAGTTAGTTCCTGGGGCAGCTGAGGACAGGGAACCTGAAATGACCCTATCCTATAGCCATACTGATGAATATCTTCCATATCACCATAGAACCTTCATCTGGCAATGGATGAAGATAGAGACAGAGACCCACATTTGAGCACCGGACTGAGCTCCCAATGTCCCAATGAGTAGCGGAAGGAGAGAGAATATGAGCAAAGAAGTCAGGACCACAAGTGGTGCACCCAACCACGGAGACAGTGGGGCTGATCTATTGGGAGCTCACCAAGGCCAGCTAGTCTGTGACTGAAAAAGCATGAGATAAAACTGGACTCTCTGAATATGGCAGACAATGAGGGCTGCCAAGAAGCCAAGGACAATGACACTGGGTTTTGATCCTACTTCATGTTCTGGATTTGTGGGAGCCTAGCCAGTTTGGATGTTCACCTTCCTAGACCAGGATGGAGGGGGGAGGACTTTGGACTTTCCACAAGGCAGGGAACCCTGACTGCTCTTTATACTGGAGAGGGAGGGGGAGAGGAGTGGGCTGAGGGGGAGAAGAGTGGAAGGAGGGAGAGGGAAAAGGGAGACGGGGAGGGAAATGGGAGATGGGGAGGAGGCGGAAATTTTTTTTTTCAATAAAAAAATTATATTACATAAAAAAAAAAACAATAATGATTCCCAACCTGGTACCAAGGTTCTGGACTTATTTCATTTCTCATTTTCCTGACAAAATACCAGACCAAAGTACCTTCAGAAGACAAGGGCATATTTTGTGCAGGCTTTGGAGTGAATACAGCCCGTCATATTGTGATAGCATGGCAGTGACAGTGGCTCCAGCTCTTGTGGCAGGCTGTTGAGACAGCTCTTTACACTGTGCCAGTGGCAACCAGGCAGAGAATGATGATGCTCTGCTCAGTTTGCCTTTTCCTTTTGTCCTCTCTGCTCACTCTGGGAGCCCAGCCCATTGACTGGTGCTGCCAACATTCCCCAGGTGTATTCCCTGAGAGCTGTCTCTCTAGAAGTGTGCTACTCGACTGGCCCAAATTCACTTATGGTGGCAATTAAAGATCAACCACAGAAACATAATGAAGACCATGTACGTCAACCTTGTCACCAGCATTGTACTAAATGGGAGGAAATGGAAAGCATTTCATTTTGAATAAGAAGGTGAAAAGTCCACTTTCTTCACTCTTATTCAATTCAGTGCTGAAATCTTAGTCAAATCAGTAAGACAAGAGACAGAAGCCAAAAAAAAAAAAAAAAAAAAAAAAAAAAAAACAGAAGGAGTCAAATTACCTCTCAGATTCTGTACTTGAAAGATCCAAAGGAATACTAGATCTCATAAGCATTTTCAGCACAGTAGCAGAATACCAAATAAACCTATGGAATTAGATTTTTCTCTATATAAATACTGAGCTTACTGAGAGAGAAATAAAACAATTCCTTTAGCAATTGCAAAAATAGAAATACCTAGGAGACTGGACTAGAGAGATGGTCTACTGACAAGAGACCATGCTTCTCTTCCAGAGAACTAGAGTTTGGGCAGCTGACAATTTCCTCCATTTCAAGTTCCCTGAGATTCAGTGCTATCTTCTGTCCATTGAGGGCACTCACATACACACAGCTATACACAAAAACACATAATTATACATAATTAGACAAACAAAGTAAGTCAAAAATTAACTGCCTAGGAATAAACCTAACTTTTAAGCTAAAAGTTTGTTAAAGGCACCTGAAATTATAATGAAGCTGGGTGGTGGTGGCACATGCTTTTAATCCCAGCGCTCTTGGAAGCAGAGACAGGCAGATCTCTTTGAGGTTGAGGCCAGCCTCTTCTACAGAATGAGTTCCAGGACAGACTCCAAAGCTACACATAGAAACCCTGTCTTGAAAAACAAAAAGAAGACATGTGCAATTAAAATTTTATTATATTTTCCACTTCTTTCTTTGTGTGTGTGTGTGTGTGTACACATTCCCTTCTTTCTTTGTGTGTGTGTACACATTCACTTACCACTGTGGGTGTGTAGAGGTCCGAGGAAAACTTCAACCAAATAGCTCCCAGGAATGGAATGGAGCTTTTCAGACTTAGGAGCATATGCCATTACCTGCTCAGCCATCTCTCTAGCCCTACAATTAAAAATGTAAAACAACAATTAGCAATTGTTAAAGGAGGGGAAGAATAGGGTGAGTAGAGGAGTGGGAGGATGGGAGGAATTGGAAATTTTGAATGATATTATTTATAAAGCAATAAAAACCCAAACAAATACAAAACTAAAAATGTAAAACATTGGGCCTGGAGAGATGGCTTGGCAATAGAGCACTCCCTGCTCTGCCAGAGGGTCTGGCTCCAATTCCTAGCACCCACATGGCAGCTCACAACTGTCCAGTTCCAGAGGCTCTGACACCTTTACACCAAAGCACATAAAATAAATTTTCATAAATAATAAAAGATTTAACAGACCAAAGAAACAATTTGAAGAATGACTTTCATATATGAATTAACAAAATTAATATTGTAAAAATGGTGATCTTACCAAAAGCAATTGACAGATTCAGTGCAATCCATATCAAAATAAAAATGTTATTCTTCTCAGAATTCCTAAAGATCTTCCAAAATTCACACAGAGACACAAAACATCACACATAACCAAAGCTATCCTAAGCATGGCAACGCCCTAATTTGTTATACTACAGAACCATAGAGACAAAAACACCATGCTACCAGCACCAAAACAGAGACAAAGACAAAGGAATAGAAAAAAGACTCAGAGTAAATCCACACAGGTACAGGTTGGCATGTGTGTCTGAGACAGGATCCCTTGCAGCTCAGGATGGTCTTCCCTTGAACTACTGATCCTCCTGCCACTATCTGCCAAGTCCTGGAATCGCAGATGGTCATTTGACCTAATTTTAGACAAAGGTGCCAAAAGCTCACACCGCAGAAAGCACCACATTTCACCAAATGGTGCTGAGAATACTGTATGTTCTCCTGAAGAAGAATTAGTCTAAGTCACTATCTCTCGCCTTGTACAGAAGTCAATTAGGTCTGCCACAACGACCTTAATGGAAGGCTTTCAAGTTTGAAACTGCTGGCCTGAAATGGGGAGATCATGTAACTATAGAGGCGAGGTGTGGAAAGGAAATTCTGACAAGAGCTCCAAGTGCTCAGGAGGCACAACTGACAGATTGGGTTTTCTAAAACTGTAGAGCTGCACAGTAAAGGGAATAGGCAGCAGAGTGGAAACACCACATACAGAAAGAATGAATTTCTTGCTAGCTCTATACCTGACACTGAATTAATATACATAATATAGGAAAAAAATCCAATATCAATATCCAAATTATCCAATCAATACATTGACCAATGAACTAAACAAATGATTCTTAGAAGAAGAAAGGTAAATGTGGCTGATAAAGGTAGGAAAATGTTCAACATCCTTAGACAGCGGCAGGTCTGCAAGGTCAAACTACATTCACATTCCATCTCACTGCAGTCGAAATGGCCACCAAAAACAAAGCAGAGACATCACATGCTGGCAAGAATGTGAGAAAATGAAACCTGGTGGAGATGTCAATCCAGCCACTATGGAAAATCACAGTGCAGGTTCCTAAAAGCACTGATGATAGAACTGTAACATGATGTATCTGCAGGACAGCTGGGAATAGCTGCAAGGGAATCTGAGCCAGCCTGTTACAGGGACACGAGGGAGCCCCTGTTTCTTTTGTGGCAGTAATCACAATGGTGTTCATCCACAGATTAATAAATAAAGGAATTTTGACATGTCACACACACACACACATACACAAAAGGCATAAAAGAGGGAGGTTAATTATTTGGGGAGAGAAGGGGGACTAGCAGAAAAAGGAAATAGTACAAAAGAGCACTAACAAACTACAATGATATGTGTGTATGGAAATGTCATATTGAAATTCATTATTTCCTGTACTAAGTGAAAACTTTTAATTAAAAGATGTTCTATCTATAGTAAAAAGCAATCACCAGGAAAACAAAGTATTTTGTAAGCCCTAAAGCTGTTTGTTGAACAGTCATCCCTACAAGGTCATCACAATTCTTGCATCTGTGTAGGACTATTTTGAATTTAATGCATCTTCAAGTGATTTTTGCCTGGCTATATTTCTGAACTTGTGACAAAGTAGCATCCAATTGCTTAAAAGTAACAGTCTTTAAATGAATCTCTATTTTGATTGCTTCTACAGACTAAACTTCTGTCCCTGTGTGTCTATGTCTGCCTGTCTTCCTCTGTGTCTTATAAGGTAAAGAAAAAGCCCCTTCTTCTGTCATTTATTTTTGTTTTTGTTGAGACAGGGTTTCTCTGTAGCTTGGAGCCTGTCCTGGAGCTAGCTCTTGTAGACCAGGCTGGCCTCAAACTCAGAGATATCTGCCTGTTTCTGCCTCCCAAGTGCCGGGATCAAAGGTGTTTGCCACCACACCTTGAATTCACAAAGGTCTCTTTGCCTCCACCTCCCAGATTTGTGATTAAAGACATGTGACACCGCACTTTAAACTCACAGAGGTTTTTCTGCCTCTGCTTTCCAAGCATTGGAATTAAAGATGTGTACCACCATGCCTTGAACTCATAGAGGTCTGCCTGCCATTGTCTACCAAGAGTTGGGATTAATGGTTTGTATCCCCACACCCAACTACTCTCTTTCTTTCTTTCTTTCTTTCTTTCTTTCTTTCTTTCTTTCTTTCTTTCTTTCTTTCTTTCTTTCTTTCTTTCTTTTTAATTTTAAGGATTTTAACCTTTAGCCTGCACTTATTTTTAACACACTCTAAACCATTTAGAGGTTACTTCATCTTTGACTCTCTTTTTACTGTATATCTCTCTTTTTTCTGACCCCATGATTCTTTAATTTCCTAAGCAATATGGAAAGAATTGAGCCATGGCTTTTACGGCTTGATCAAGCCCATTCCTGACCTTTCTGAAATTCCAAGCTCATGGTGGAGGTACCAGCTGGAGTCATGTTTATAACCACAACTGTATGGCATTTCAAGGCCCTTGCTGGCAAGCAAGCTGCAACAGTGTGTTAACAAACAACACTCAAATGCTCTCTCTGTAGCAGGACCACCTGACTCAAAGAGTCAAAGTTTGTACTGGTAAGACAACTCAGAAAGCTGGCATTTTAAAATGGCACAGCATTTTTCCTGCTATCTCTAAAACCATAATGTGTTTCACAAAATAGAAACAGAAGATTCATTGCCAAATTCCTTTTTTTTTAAAAAAAAATTGCATCCTCTGAGCCTCCCATTTCCATCCCCCTCCACCCAACCCTCTCCCCCTCCCTCTCCAGTCCAAAGAACAGTAAGGGTTACCTGCCTTGTGGGAAGTCCAAAGTCCTCCCCACTCCATCCAGGTCTAGGAAAGTGAGCATCGAAACAGGCTAGACTCCCACAAAGACAGTACATGCAGTAGGATCAAAACCCAGTGCCATTGTCCTTGTCTTCTCATCAGCCCTCATTGTCTGCCATGTACAAAGAGTCAAGTTTTATTCCATGCTTTTTCAGTCCCAGTCCAGCTCATCCCTACTGTCTCAGTGGGTGGGTGCACCCCTTGCGATTCTGACTTCCTTGCTCATGTTCTCTCTCCTTCTGCTCCTCATTTGTACCTTGTGAGCTCAGTCCGGTGCTCCAGTGTGATTCTCTGTCTCTATCTCCATCCATCGCCAGATGAAGGTTCTATGGTGATATGCAAGATATTCATCAGTATGGCAATAGGATAGGTCCATTTCAGGCTCCCTCTCCTCTGCTGCCCAAGAAAATAACTGGAGACATCACCCTGGGCACCTGGGAGACCCTCTACGTCCAAGTCTCTTGCCAACCCTAAGATGGCTCCCTTAATTAAGATATGTGCTTCCCTGCTCCACTATCCAACCTTCCTTTATCACAACCATCCCATTCACCAAAGTTCCCCCCATCGCCCCTTCTCACTTTTCTCTCCCCATCTCCCTTTACCCCAATCCCACACCACCCCCAAGTTCTAAATTTTTTCCTGGCAATCTTGTCTATTTCCAATATCCAGGAGGATAATTATATGTTTTTCTTTGGGTTCACCTTCTTATTTAGCTTCCTTAGGATCACAAATTATAGGCTCAATATCATTTATTTACGGCTAGAAACCAAATATGAGTGAGTACATCCCATGTTCATCTTTTTGGTGTCTGGGTTACTTCACTCAGGTTAGTGTTTTCTATTTCCATCCATTTGAATGCAAAATTCAAGATGTCATTGTTTTTTACCGCTGAATAGTACTCTAATATGTATATATTCCACAATTTCTTCATCCATTCTTCCATTGAAGGGCATCTAGGTTGTTTACAGGTTCTGGCTATTACAAATAAGGCTGCTATAAACACAGGTGAACAAATGATTTTGTAATACGATAGGGCACCTCTTGGGTATATTCCCAAGAGTGGTATGGCTGGATCCTGGGGTAGGTTGATCCTGAATTTCCTGAGAAACCACCACACTGATTTCCAAAGTGGTTGCACAAGTTTGCCTTCCCACCAGCAATGGATGAGTGTACCCCTTACTCCACAACCTCTCCAGCAAAGGCTATCATTGGTGGTTTTGATTTTAGCCATTCTGACAGGTGTAAGATGGTATCACAAAGTTGTTTGGATTTGCATTTCCCTGATCACTAAGGAGGTTGTTCATGACCTTAGGTGTCTTTTGGCCATTTGAACTTCTTCTGTTGAGAATTCTCTATTCAGTTCAGTGCCCCATTTTTTAATTGGGCTAATTAGCATTTTAAAGTCTAGTTTCTTGAGTTCTTTATATATTTTGGAGATCAGACCTTTGTCTGTTGCGGGGGTTCGTGAAGATCTTCTCCTAGTCAGTAGGTTGCCTTTTTGTGTTAGAGACAGTGTCCTTTGTTTTACAGAAGCTTCTTAGTTTCAGTAGGTCCCATTTATTCAATGTTGCCCTTAATGTCTGTGCTGCTGGTGTTATACATAGGAAACAACCTCCTGTGCCCATATATTGTAGAGTACCTCCCACTTTCTCTTCTATCAGGTTAAGTGTGTTCAGGTTGATATTGATCCATTTGGACTTGAGTTTTGTGCATGGTAATAGATATGGATCTATTTTCATTCTTTTACAGGTTGACATCCAGTTGTGCCAGCACCATTTGTTGAAGATTCTTTCTTTCTTCCATTGTATACTTTTAACTCCTTTATCAAAAATCACGGATTTTCATAGGATTGAGTGTTAAAATCCGGGTCTTCTATTTGATTCCATTGGTCGACTTCTCAGTTTTTATGCCAATACCAAGCTGTTTTCAATACTGTAGCTCTGTAATAGTGTTTGAAGTCAGGGATGGTAATGCCTCCAGAAGTTCCTTTATTGTATAGGATTGTTTTGGCAATCCTGGGTTTTTTGTTTTTCCATATTACGTTGATTATTGTCCTCTCAAGATCTGTGAAGAATTTTGATGGGGCCTTGGTGGGGATTGCATTGAATCTATAAACTACCTTTGGTAGAATTTCCATTTTTACTATGTTGGTCCTCTGAATCCAAGAGCAAGGGAGACTCTTCTATTTCTGGTATCCTCTTCAATTTCTTTCTTCAAAGAATTAAAGTTCTTGTCAAATAGAGCTTTCACTTTCTTGGTTAGAGTTACCCCAAGATATTTTATGCTATTTGTGCCTATCGTGAAATGTGATACTTCTCTGTTTTCCCTCTTTGCTTCCTTATCCTTTGTGTATATGAGGGCAAATCACTTTTTGGAGTTGATCTTGTATCCTGCCACATTACTAAAGGTGGAGTTTTTGGGGTCGCTTATGTACACTATCATATCATCTGCAAATAGAGAAAGTTTAAGTTCTTCCTTTCCAATTTGAACCCCCTTGGTCCCTTTATGTTTTCTTATTGCTATTGCTACAACTTCAAGCACTATATTGAAGAGGTATCGAAAGAGTGGAAAGCCTTGTCGTGTTCCTGATTTTAGTGGGATGGCTTTGAGTTTCTCTCCATTTAATTTGATGTTAGCTGTTGGCTTGCTGTAAATAGCTTTTATTATATTTAGGTATGATCCTTGTATACCTAATGTCTCTAAGACCTTTATCATAAAGGGATGTTGAATTTTGTCAAATGCTTTTTCAGCATCTAATGAAATGATCATATGTTTTTTTCTTTCAGTTTTATTTATATGGTGGATTACATTGATAGATTTTTGTATGTTGAACCATCCCTGCATCTCTGAGATGAAGCCTACTTGATGATAATGGATACCTTTTCTAATGTTTTCTTGGATTTGATTTGCCAGTATTTTATTGAGGATTTTTGCGTCGATGATCATAAGTGAGATTGGCCTGTAATTCTCTTTCTTGGTTGAGTCTTTGTGTGGTTTTGGTGTCAGAGTAACTGTAGCTGCATAAAAGGAATTGGGCAATGACTCTTCTGTTTCTCTATTGTGAAATACATTAAGGAGTATAGGTATTTGGTATTCTTGGAAGTTCTGGTAGAATTCTGCATTGAAACTATGTAGTCCTGGGCTTTTTTTGGTAGGGAGATTTTTGATAACAGCTTCTAATTCTTCCATGCATTTGTAGGCTTTCTGGGAGTAGCATTGTTGTTGAATTCTAACTTAATCCATGGTGAACCGATAAGACACAGGTGGTTACTAATATTAGCACTATTTTATTAGAGAAGAAGGAGGGAGAACATGAACAAGGAAGTCAGGGTGTGTCTACCCAATAGAGACGATGGAACTGATCTAATGGGAGCTCAGCAAGGCCAGCTAGACTGGGACTAAACTAGCATGAGATCAAACCAGACTTTCTGAACGTGGCTGACAACTAGGGCTGACTGAGAAGCCAATGATAATGGCATTGGGTTTTGATTCTACTGAATGTACTGGCTTTTTGGGAGCCTAGTCTGTTTGGATGCATACCTCCCTAGACCTGGATGGAGGGGGAGGGTCTTGTACTTCCCACAGGGCAGGGTACCCTGACTTCTCTTAGGACTGGAGAGGGAGGGTGGAGGGGGAGTGGGGGGAGTGGGAAGTAAATGGGAGGAGGGAAGGCGGTGCAAGCCAAAAATGAAAACAAACAAAACAATGATTTTTGCCCCAAAAAAAAAATGACTTCTGCCTAAGATGATCAAGACTCACAGGATACTCCTGTCAGGACTTGATCATAACTCTAAATTATTTTTAGGTCCCCTTAAGATTATCAGTGCCCCCAACCAGGTAGAAGTAGCCTGGAATACTATGCTCACATTCTCATAAAATGGACTATGGATAATTTTCTTTGTTTAAAAAAAAGGAGGGGGAAGTGGTGAGGGAGAATTGTATGTATTCGGCCGATCATGTGTTAAATAAAGGCTGATTGGCCAGGCAGGAAGTAAAGGCCGGTCAACCAGACAGGAAGTAGAGGCAGGGTGATGAGAACAGGAGAATTCTAGGAAGGAGGAAGCCCATTCCTTACCAGTACTGCCCAGACCACAGAAGAAGCAACATGTGATCTACCCCGCTGAGAAAGGTACCGAGCCATGTGGCTAACATAGTTAAGAATAATGGGTTAATATAAGTGATAAGAGCAAATAAGAAACCTGAGCCAATGGGCCAATCAGTTTACCATTAATGCATACTCCCTGTAATTTCTTTGGGGCTTACTGGCTATGGGAACTGGGCTGGACAGATACCCCAACAAGTAGCCCCTCCTGCTACATCTGTCAAGTTTTCTAAAAGTTTCTCACCCTTACACAGATTCATTAAGATGGACAACAAGAAACCAAACAAACTCTTGGATCTTGCTATATATTAACAACTGAGCAATCAATCTGCAGCCATTCATGCTCTTGAGAAGATCCCAAGGAAGCTTTTTGTTCCACTCCTCTCTACTGCATTTAAGGGTGTGCATAAGAATATAGTGAAGGAAATGGTGAAGGGTTGACCCTTTACCTGTCTCCATATTGGAACATTAACTGTGCATGAATCCCATAGTGAACTCCTGACAGCCATGTTGGAATGTCTTCAATTCCTACCTCTTCAGAACTCAGGATTTAGATAAGACCCTGTATAATAGAGACATGTTAAGACATAGGAGGTTACACCACAGCCTGCTTCTCTTGTTAGCCCAGTAACTCGAAGCCAATTTGTAGTGTATTTCTGTATGTAGAGCCTGCCTGTTCATTTCCAGATGAATAATCCCAAAATAATCACTCAGAAACTATATTAATTACAACACTGTTTGCCCTATTAGCACAGGCTTTTAATGAACTAACTCTCACATCTTAAATTAACCCATTCCTATTATTTTGTATTTTACCATGAGGTTCATGGTTTACCGCTAAGATTCTGGGTCATCTGTCTCTTTTCGTAGCTACATGGCATCTCCCTGACTCTGCCTTCTTTTTTCCTCTATATATACCTGGAATTCCCACCCTGCTCTCTTCTGTACTGCCTTAGACCCAAAGCAGATTCTTTATAAACCAGTGGTAACAAAACATATTCACAGCATACAGACGGGAATCCCACATCATCTTACAATGTTGAATATGGAATGTACGTGATTAAAGACACTGTTCACATGTTTGTATTATCATGTTATTATTGCATAGAAGAAAGACATAAATGTTAAAATTGCTGAGGATTGGTGGCAAACAAAAAAAATGATGTGTGCTGTTTAGTGATAATTTTCGTTCTGTTGTTCACTGCTGTCTCCTCAATTGAATGGGCATAAGAAGACACTGACAGCAATGGTCAAGGCTCCACACTTTTTTATCTATACATTAGAAAATTAAGTACACAAAAAACACAGGGAACTGAAAGGTATGAATGATGGTCTTCTGGTCTTACTGCCAAGAACTCAGCTTTTCAATAAGAATGTGTATAATATGGATATGATAAGGTAACAAAACATTATCCTGGAACTTATTGCAAGTGGGTACCAGATAATCTCTCATAGTTAGGTAATAGTGAATAATGAAAATCAATGTGGTTTGGTTGGTACATCAGTTGTGGTTATCTTAAAAACTCTGATGTCTTACAGAGGGTTTTAATTTTGTTATAGAGGTGAGAGAGGCTGCTGTTGATAAATATACAAAATGGAGATGTTTCATGAAAACAGGGATAGCAAGGTATTATGAACATTAGTTGATTACAGAAAATAGTAAAGGATATAATATTAACATGACAAAATCTTGCTGTATTTGGTGTATGGAATGACAAAAAGAAGAAGAAAAAGAAAGATGATTTTGTCACTACATGTTGTCATTGATACAGCTTGGTTATAATAATGTTTCTTGCTCTTAGTGTTCTGTGTTCTCTTTTCCCTACAGGAACCCTAAACTGAGGATCCTAGATTTAAGGGAGGATTCAGGCTGCAAGATTGTCTGCCTGGAGATCAGTACTATGTCACCTGCATGCTTGTTCTCCTGTGCTCACTTGAAGCACTCTATCTTGAAGATCAAGGACAAGCATCAAATTGCAAGTTCAGATCCTGAGGTTCAACCCGCTAATAAGACTGTGGAATTAATAGTGAACATTTCCCCCAGAAGCGGTAGCACCTTAAGGGAATGTGAATATTTGGCTCTACTTCTGAATAAAATAGAAGAGAATTCAGGTTCATTGCACCTGTGCTGCTGAGATTTGGAAATCCATAAATTGGGTGATAGTAGAAACACCCTGAACCACTTAGATCTCAAATGCCTTGATCACCTGTCAGTGTTTCCGGGCTGCCTGAGTGAGTTCATCATCCTTTTGACTCAGTTGGGACACCTGAGCAGACTTTGTCCATCTAAAGTCCCTTGTAGACCTTTGAATGAGAAAGGTTTTGGAATTGTGTCTCACAGCTGAGGTGTATGGACCATCTAAAGAAACTCAGTTTGTATTCTTTTGCCATCACAGATCATGTTGAAACTGTCCTGAGATAAGGGCCTGGGATAAATACTGGGTTTCCAATAGCAGCCTGTTTTTACGATAAGAGAGATAATTCTTAGGTATCTTTAAGCTTCCCATAACCCTTTCTCCTTCTACCTCAGAATGGGCAATGCTGGGAGTTTTAAAACAGCCATGGAATGGTATTGTTCTAGAGTTGAAGACAAAAATGGGGTTACAAAAAGCATAGTCAGATGAGCATGTAGGCACTGAACTCATTCCAGAAAGATTGAGGTCAAAAGAACTATGCAGTTCTCTTCTGGCCATTGAGAGTTAAAGAGGGGGAATTGAAAGACTTTATGTTCCGGCCCAGGTGCACATATTCATACACTCGTATATGGTAATGTCACATCATGAGGAAAATCTCCAAGGTTCAGGCCATGACTGGAAAGGCTGTTATTTATGGACTGGTCAAAGGGAGCTTCTAGTTGGTTGCTCCTTCTGTCCCCTCTCTTCTGAGCAGGTGAACTAGCTCCCCCTTTGGTTATGTTGTATTTCCTAAGTTGATAGTATTTTCACTAAGTTTTTTCCACAACTTTATAAGAATATGTTCAACATATTGTAAAAAGTTAAACTAGTATTTGCCAGGGTGGTAAAGTATCTCTCACAGACCCACAAGACTATTGTGTGAAAGCTCACATCATTTGCTGCTGATGTGCAAAACAGTTTGTTCTAGTTTCACAGATATAGTTCCCCTCTTCTAGTTCACATTTTTTAGAAATCCTTTTCTGTTTTCTCTCTGAAGAGTCCTACCAACCAGTTTGAATTTCTTACATCTAACATTCTGTGAACTTTCTTACAATGATTTCAAGTTTCTAGCTGAGTGCCCTCAAGCCAACCATTTAAAGCTGCTGAATATCAGCAATAATCCGATGTACTGGGAAGATTGTGAGCCCTTTTATCTATACACATAGATTGGATCAGAAAAGGGAGTTCCCTCGCCATGCAAGTAACTCCTAGTATTCTTTGTTTTGTATATTTAGTGGTTTGATTATCGTGTGGTAAGGGAACTTCCTTTTCTGATCCAATCTATTTGTTGTTTTGTAAGTTTCTTTCTTGTACCTTGATAGGGATATCCTTCTTTAGATTAGGAAATTTTTTTTCTATGATTTTGCCTAAAACAGTTTTTGTGCTTGGTCCTTATTTCATCTCCTTCCTCTGTTCCTATTATTCTTAGATTTAATCTTTTCAGTGTCCCAGACTTTCAGGATGTTGTGTGTTGGGAGTTTTTTAGATTTAACATTTTCTTTAACAAATGTATCCATTTCCTCTATGTATCTTCAATTTATAAGATTTTATTTCTATCTTTTGTATTCTGTTTGTGTAGCTTGTCTCTGTAGTCCCTGTTTGAATTCCTGATTTTTTCATTGCCAGAATTGCTTCAGTTTAGGTTTTCTTTATTGTTTCTATTTTGATTTTCAGATCCTGAATAGCTTTATTCATTTCTTTCCACTGTTTGTATTTTTCTCTATTTTTAAAATGGGATTTATTTATTTATTTCTGTTGTTTGTGTTTTCCTGCATTACTTAAGATGTTTATTCTTTTATGCTGTAAAAGTAAATATGCTGGCCTGGCCTATTACCTGGGTACACTGTCCATTTAAAAGACAAACCCTGTCCACTCCATCTCCTCCTTCCTGCCTCCAAAGCAAGGGGATCTCAGGCCTCCTCTCCAGCCTTCTCTCTCTCTCTCTCTCTCTCTCTCTCTCTCTCTCTCTCTCTCTCTGTTTCTCTTCTTAGTCTGTCTTCTGGAGAGGCAACTTCTGTGTCTCTCCCTTTTCCTCTTCCCCTCTCCCTCCATAACCCACTATAAACTCTATACCCAAGCTCTCATCTGTCTTTCTGTCACCTGCCATGGTCTCCTTCCTACTAGGGGTCCTGAGACCTCTGGTCACCTACTGCCACTCCTTGTGAGACTGTCCTTGGGTCACCTGTGTTATGAATGATAACAGTTTCTTCTTTAGTGATCTCTATCATTTTCATACATGCTGTTTTAAGGTCTTATTTGTGCTTCAGCTATTTTAAGATTATCAAGGCCTGCTGTGGTAGCTGGACTCTAGTGGAGACATTTTTCTAGAGATTATTGTGTTTTTATACTGGCATCTAGACATCAGAGATTGGTAAGAATATAATTGTAGATGCTGATAAAATCTGGTTGGTTTTTTTGGGTGAGTGTTTTTTTCCCTTTGGTTTCTCATTCCTCCCTTGTTTTAGAGTGTGGTAGCTGTGTCTTGCTTGGTGGGAAATTTTTTGACCATTTGATAGTCTCTGGGGGTTCCAGGAGTTTCTGGATATTAGCAACTGACATTTAGGAATGGGGATAGGCTAGGGTTGAGGAAATCAGAGTGTTCCAACAGGGTCTGCTTATCTAGGCTCCTTGGAATTGGAGCAGAGAGTGGAGAGAGGTCATGCTAGAAGGTCTCCTATAGAGACAAGGTTGAGACTAGAGGATTGGACCCAGAGGAATGGAAGAAAGGGTGACATTCTGCAGTCAGCCCCCCTGCTTCCGTGGCAGGAGTGGCCTGTGGATTAGCAGGTGGTGCCTGCTGGAGTTGGGGGCTGAGATAAAGCAATAAGTGGAGGGAATGAGGTTGGTTGGTTAGGAGGGGAAGGTCTTTAGGATTCACTAGAAATGGACTTGGGGGAGGGCTGCCACATGTGTTCTCCCACAGAGCTGGGAATGAGACTGGGGATTGAGAGAAAGGTGAGGATCTGTAGTTAGTTTACCTGTTTCCCTGGTCTTCTCAGCTGGTGTGTTCACAAGGAATCCCTATTGTTTTTGGAGACTGGGATAATGGGATAAATTGGGAAAAGGAAGGTTGAAGGAACTTCGTGATTCATTGGGATGGGGTCAGAGAGGAAAGGGAGAGCCCAGCAGGTGGTCTACAGAGCTGGGAATGAGACTGACAGATGTGGAAGAGCAGGACAGGTGAATAGCTGCAGTCAGCCAACCTGTTTCCCTGGCAGGCCTAGCCTGTGGATTAGCAGGGTGCACCTGCTAGAGTTGGGGGCAGGAAGGTTGTTAGAAAGAAAAGGTCTGTGGGAGACACAAGGGATGGGTGCATTGGGGAAGGGAAGGCTTCAGCAGTTTTTCTGCAGCAGAGCTAGGGATAAGACTGGGGATTGGATCAGGAAGAACAGAGGGAGTCCACCTGCTTCCCTGGAAGGCTTGGTCTGTTGGTTATATTTCCTAGAAGTTAGACTCCCTGTGGATATGCAAATCATCTGTATTCTCCTGCATCCCCCTGTTTAAGTCTGGGTAATTAACAAGAACAAATGTATTCAATTAGTCTGGGCCATAAAGAATGAAATTATATCATTTTCAGGAAAATAGATGCTAAGTAAAATAAGCTATTCCCATAAAAACAAATAGAGTCCTTTTTCTGTCTTATTTGGAATCTGAGTCTAACAAAAGCATATGAAATTAAAAGGGGACCATTGCAGGAAGGGCAGATTGGAAGGAATTAAAAAGTAATGGGGGACTAAAGCACTTTCTGTGCATGTATGTTATGCCTAAATGCAAAGTCCCTGCAAAAGCAAAAAAGGAGACCAACTCCTGTATGTTAAAAAAAAAAAAAAAAAAGCCTTTATTTTAACCAAGTTTGCAAACTCGGTCTCTCTGCATGCCCAACGTATTGGAATAATTGAAGAGCCCCGAGTTCAATTAGAATTGAGTTTTTATAGTAGTAAAGTTGGGGGTGAGGGGTTTCTGAGGTTCAGGACCTCTGATTGGTTGACATTCGCCTAGGGGTGTCCTGGTGAATGTGCACTGGCAGCTGATCCTATCTACAGTGGTTGGAATGTTAGGCATTTCCTTTGAATGGTCTGTTTTGGGGCAGTGGTTAGGTAATCTCAGCTAGTGGTTTCTCCTGCAACAAGGTATTGCCTCAGGGTAAACTACTGAGACTCAGGCCTCTTACTAAATTTATGGATGGCTGATTTCTTCTCTGGCAGGTAGAATGTTTGGAAGTAAAGAACTTAGCTTATCATGGCTGGCCCCCATGGTATGGAAGTGCTATTATGAATTAACTTTGAGCAATATTAATATGTGCAAATAAAAATGAAAAAGAGGGGTTGGAGAGATGGTTCAGGAATAAAAAGCACCGTCTGCTGTTCCAGAGGACCCAGGTTTGGATCCCAGAACATAAATGTTGAGTCCTAACCATCCATACCTTCATTTCCCAGGGTTCCAACACTGACTTCTGGCCTCTGAAGGCACTGTGTGCAGACATACATGAAAAGTTTCTGCACCCCAATAAACCTTTCCACTGACGCAATAATCCAAATCAGAACAAATCAATCTTAATTAGAAAAGGACCAGGTTTAATGGATACCAATGCTCCCGGGTAGCCTTCTAACCACGCAGTGAGGAGACAGGGCAGGAAGAAACCACATGTTTGGTCTCTAGGGTACAATTTAAATACCCGGTGGGAGTGGTCTTGATCATCTCTGGGGCAGAATCATCATTTGGTGGGCTTTCTCAGAGGTGGAGTCTGGACTGAGGCAACTTCCAGGGGAGGGGCCTTGGGATGAAACTTCCACCCAAACATTCCAGACTCTGGATATATGGATGCCAGTGTCTGGGGTGACACTTCCAACCAAACACTACATACAGGCAAAACACCCAAACACATGAAAATAATGACTCTCTAAGCCAATGAAAAATATACTTGTGACATGCATATGTAATTTTGAGTTTAAACAATTCAACGTGAAAATGGTCCTAAAATTATACTTTTTATTTGTACAATATATCTTTTTAATGTCTTTTTAAAGCTGTCTATATTTTTTGAGTGAATGTTAAAATGTTTTACTCATCTAGTGGTTAGTATCTTGTAATTATCTCTTATGGTAGGAGTAAGATATCACAGTGTTCAGTGGGCAATTAAGTGTAATAATAAAATTCTGTGTATTTTATAATGCTAGAAAATAGGATTTTGACATTTTCATCATATCTGCTGGGGCTGTAGCTCACCTGGTTCTATGCTTGCCTACCATGCATGAAACTTTGAATCTGCTTTTCAGCATTGTGAATGGTAGCACATGGTAGAAGAAAATGAAATGCAACTGAATGCTATCTGTTAATTTTGTGCCCTAAAATGCCACAAAAAAATATTTTTTGGTTATAAATTTTTTGATGGAGTCTTTTCATATTTTCTGCATATTGCAGCATGTCATCTGACAGCATAGACAGCTCATCTGCTTCTTTAAAAAATGAATGCATTTTATTTATGTCTCTTGTCTGATTGCTTGCTTTAATATTTTCAGAACTGATTTGAATAAAGGTCAAAATTTTTAAAGTATTCTTCATTATTGAGAATTTCATACATATATACAATGAAATAGTATTATTATCTATCCACCACTTTCTTCCTCTAACTCCCTCCATGTATCACACAACATGATCCCCACTAATTTCATGTCATTTGTGTATATGATAACCATTAAAGGGTGTGGGGCCATCCAATGAAGCACAGAAAAACTATCAGTAACCATAACCTCAAATGAGAAGAAAACTTTAAATTAAAAATAAGGGTGCTTAAAGTAGACATTCTTGCCATATACCAGACCTTAGAGGTCAAACTTCCTTTTGTCTTACTGAATATGATGTTAGTGGTGTATTTGTTACAAATGGCATTTGTCAAGGAAATTTCCATTCTTGAGAATTTTTGTTATGAATGGAAACTGAAAGTTGTCAAGCATCTTGAGATGACCATGTCATTTTTGTCTTTCATTCTGTTCATTTGGTGTGTCAAATTGACTGATGAACATGTAACATTTTATCCCCAAAATAAATCGTACCCCATCATAGTGTGTAATCTTTTGGATGGGTTGTGGAATTCAGTCTGTTAGTATTTTATTGAGGACTTTTGCATCTACATCATTAGTGTTATTGGACTCTAGTGTTCTTTTTAAATCGTGTTCATTTAGTTACTTATTTTGTGGTAGAGGGATATATACATACACACATGAAGATCAAAGGGCAGCTACAGGAGTCAATTCTTTTCTACTATGTATACTCCAGGAATCTAAGCAAGGTCCTAGGACTTTGTGGCAGGCTTCTCCACCTGTTGAGCCATCTCAACAGTTCTAGGTATTTTCCTTATGGTATGTGTCAAGCTAATGAAAGTATTTCCTTTGGTACCAGCATTATGCCAATATCATAAAATGAGTTTACGTAGATTCCCTCTACTGACATTTCCTGACAGAATTTAAGAACTGGATCTGATTCTCTTTTAACTTTTTATGTGGGTATGCTAGTGCATGTGCACTTGTGCATATGTAAGTGTGGTGTGTGTATATTTGGTATATCTACATGTGTGTGTAGTCCTGAAGGCCAGAGGTGGATGTCTCGTGTCCCTCCCTACCTCTTTGTTCCTCAGCTTTATTCCACTGAGGCAAGCTCTCTCACTGAATCTGGAGCTTGAACTTATGTCGAGAAAGCCACAGTGGTCCTCCCACCTCCACCCATACAGTGCTGGGGTTGTAGGTCTGACTGCAGCCACACTGCAGTCAGAAACTTCAGGTTTCCCCGATCTAAACTCAGGTCCTCATGTTTGAGCAACAAGTGGTCCTACTTTCTGAACCATCTCCCTCAACCCTTAATTTCTATTAGAACATACAATAGAATTAATCAATAGTGTTGAATCACTGCTCCATTTGCCTCAGTAAGTTGTATGTTTCTAGAATGTATTGGTTTCTTTTCACTTTTCCAATGTCTTAATTATAGGCCTTTATGTTCCTTTTTTATTACTAACACACATACTATAATTTCTCCTTTTTCATCTTATTTTCCATTAGTGTGTGTGTGTGTGTGTGTGTGTGTGTGTATGTCTGTGTGTGTGCTGATGTGGAAGGGGATACATACAAGTCCCACTCGAAGGTCAGAGTCATATTTGCTGCATGAGTTGTCTCTTTCCACTTTTACATGGCTTCCAGAAATTGAACTCAAATCCACTAGGATGGTGAGGCAATCTCTCTACCTGCTGAGCCATCTCACAGGCCCCATTATTCTTATTTATTTCTTTAAATGAGTAATTGAGTATTCTTTTTTATTGGTTTGAAATTAATTTATAATTTTTTTAAAAATTTATTTTATGTTAACATGCAGAGTAATTTACTTTATTATCATATTCTATTTAGATATGTCACAATTTTTCCTTCTTCATTCATTTCTTATGCATTCCCCTCTTGCACAAGAGTCCCCCTTTGATTTAACTTTTTGTTTGTTTGGTTTTTTTCTTGTTGTTGTTTTATGTTTTTGAGACAAGGTTTCTCTGTGTAAGCCCCTAGGGGTTGCAGCTTCCGGCAACTGCTTGCACTCTGGTTTGTGTCACTTAAGCGCTGTACTTGCAAGGGAGATTTAAAAACGACTCAGAAAAGAGAAAACCAGGTGGGCAGAGACTGTGCGGGCCTGTGGACTTTAAATCCACATGGGGAGGCAAACGATAGCGTGCGTGGGGACTTGAAATCAATCTGTGTGTGCCATCATGTCCAACATAAAGTGAATTCTTTTTAAAATAATTTATTTGTTTGTATCTTATGTGCATTGGTGTTTTGTCTGCATGTATGTCTCTGTGTGGATGTCACATCCCCTGGAACTGAAGTTACAGATAGTTGTGAGCTGCAATGTGGGTGCTGGGAATTGAACCATGGTCCTCCGGAAGAACACCCACTGCTCTTAACTGCTGAGTCATCTCTCCAGCCCCATAAAGTGAATTCTTATATAAAGCACGCAATTGACTTGAATCTTGGAAATTTTTTTATCTATTCATTTACTTTATTTTTACCCCTCAAACACTTATAATATAATCATAAATAAAAAGGGGAGAAAAATACAGTTGATACAACAAATACAAAGTTTTATGAGAAAAGACTATGGTCAATATTATATCAACAAATTGAATAACATCTTAGAAATAGGAGGCCAATAATCACAGAGTTATGAATAAATAGATATCCAAGTAGAGCAATGAATGAGGAGACTGAATCAGTCATTAAAAAAAAAAATCCAACAAAGACTGGAGAGATGGTTCAGTGTCTAAGAGTGCTTGCTGCTTTTGTTGAGGATCTGAGTTCCCAACCCTGATATGACAACTCACAACTCTCTGAACTCAGGTCCTACAGATCAGACACCCTCTTCTGACCTCCTCAGAGACAGACATGTGATATATACATCCATGGAGGCAAAACACCCATGTACATAAAATGAAAATAAATGTCTTAGTTAAAAAAAGCTATATAAGGCTAGTCACACACCATAGACCATAGAAACTGGGTAGAATGATGGTACCCATTCTACCCAGATGGTAGATGTTTGGCAGATGGTACCCATTCTACCCAGATGGTAGATGTTTGGCAGATGGTACACATTTCAGTTATTAAATGAATTATGAAATCTGTTACCCAACATGGTGACTCAATTTAATAATGCTATATAAATCATTGAACGTATCAGAGAACTAATTTTCACATTTGGAAGTTGTGATTGTTTTTGAAAAGTGACAATAGAGTGTGAAGAAATGTGGAAAAATATTATTCAACCTGAGAGCCTCAGCAAGTTTCTGAACAAAGATGCAAGCTATTGTAGAAGCAAACAAAGTCTGAGGACAAAGCAGCCGGTCTTGTCATTTACTATATCAAAATGTTATTCTAGGGATTTTTCTGATTTTTTTTTCATAGAAGCCATATTTCTCATCAATTTTGTAGGATACTAAAGTGTATTTTTAAAAAACAATATGTTTAAAAGATGGGTGGTGGTGGTGTATGCCTTTGATTCCAGAACAGCCAGGGCTACTCAGAGATACCTTGTCTCAAACCCTCCAGTCCCCAGAAAGATTTGTGCATCAAAGAATGTTTAAACATTTCTCATATAAGGGGACAATGATTGGACCCCTTGTTCACTTTTTTAAAGCAGACAGCATTGTTTAACACAGACCAACTTGTTCAAAGAAGAATCAAGACACTGGTGTGATGTGGACTGTTGTAGATCTAGAGCACTGAACTGAATACATAAATGGCTGAATACATAAATGAACAGCATAAAGAAGGCAAATAATTAATTTTGGTTTTGGTATTTCAAGGCATGGTTTTTCTATGTAACAATCCTGGCTGTCCTGGAACTCAACTCTGTACACCAGGCTGACCTCGAACTCATAGAGATCCGTCTGCCTCTTCCTCCCAAGTAATGGAACTAAATACATATGCCACCATCACTCAGCTTCAAATTAATATTTTAAGATTTATTTATTTTATATTATGCATTTTTACAAACTGCATGTGTAACATGAGGTCCTGCTCATTGGGGTTTCCATCCCACCCAGTACCCCACAGCCGGCAAGCCCCAAAGAAAATCACACATAGAGTCTGCATTAATTATAAACTGATTGGCCCATTAACTCAGTCTTCTTATTAGCTCTTGTAGCTTATATTAACTCATTATTCTTATCTAGGTTAGCCACATGTCTTGGTACCTTTCAGTTGGGCAGGTTACATCTTGCTTCTTAGTGGTCTGGGCTGGAATGGGGGAAGAGCTTCCTTCTTCCCAGAATATTCCTGTTCTCATTGCCCCACCTCTACTTCCTGCCTGGAAAATCACAGTTTATTTAAATATGATTGACTGAATACAGACAATTCTCCCACACCATGAATGAATGTCAGTGCAACACATGCATGTAGTGCCAATAGAAACCAGAAGAGGATGACATATTTCTGTTATTACAGACGTTTGTGAGCTGCCTTAGAAGTGTTGGTTGGGAATTGAACCTAAGTCCTCTGGAAAAGCTCTTAACTGCTGAGCCACCTCTCCAGCCTCAGCAATTGAACTTGTATGCAAAATGTATGCATAGGGAAAATAAACTATCACATCAGGCAATTTACTTAACTAAATCTACTTAATGAAATGTTAATCTCATTCCAGAATTTTTGCATATAAATTGTTAGTCAGCTCTCTATTGCTGTGAAAAAATATTTGACTTAATCAACTTAGAAGAATTATTCATTCCAGACTTTGAGATTTCAGTCCATGGTCAGTTGTCAACACTGTCTTTGTGCCTGTGTTATGACAATACATGGAGAAGACAGGATGTGGTGAAGCAAGATAGTGGCCAGGAAACAAAAAAAAAAATGAATGGAGGCTGGAGTCTCATTTTCCTCTTAAGATCATGCCCCCCAGCCATCTTTGTCCCACTAGTATCACCACTTAAACATGCCATCAATGCCACAAGCTGGAGGTGAAGCATGTATAAACCACAATGATTTGATATTACTATAAGTAGTCCAGAACATAAAAGTTGTGAAAGAATTGAAGGGCAATGAAGAAAAGCAATGCCCTCAGAGAGGGTTCATTTTATCTGTCAATTGGGAGGCTATATAGTGTAAGATATTTGGTCCAACATGATGTGTGCCTGTGAGAGTATTCTGGAATGAGATTATTGCCCTTTGTCATCATTTCATTTTCCACTGCTAATAATAAAATATCACAAACTTGTTGAGTTTGAAAGGAAGCTTATCATGGTTCTGATGGTGGGAAGTCTATATTTGGTGAGAGCCTTCTTGTTGACTGAGTCTTGAGGTGATGTATGACGTCACATGGCAAGAGACAGGACTATTAAAATCATGTATAAAGCATAACATCCTTCATCATAAGGCAGGCATCATAGAATCCAGTTGAAAGCCTGGATGTAACAAATATTCAGTGAAGGAGAATTCCTCCTGTTTGTGTGCCTTAGAGCTGAGATGCCACTCTTCTCCAGCCTTCCAAATGGAACATCAGATCATCATGGGTTTGGAACCTGACTTTCAAACTGAAGCTACATGTTTCCCTCTCCCATTCTCAGGCCTTTGTATACAGGCTAGAACCAGTAGTCTTCTGGCTCTCCGGATAAAGAAGTACATCATTTCAAATATATTGGCTTCTCTTTTCAGGTGAGCCAATTCCTTCTAAGTATATGACTGTATTTGTGGATATCTGTATGTGAATGTATACAGATCTTCTAAGAGTTCTCTCATGGGCTGACTGCTGTTGAAGTAAGGAAACAGAATGTGAAGAAGTGGGATCGTAGATGCTGGGATAAGGATGCATAGTAAAATGCTGATGAAACTGAAGACTTGACTCTCTCAGAGAATTAGCATGGTGAAACTCTATTTAAAATACAAGTGACAGGGTACAGACCATTGTCCCAAAGCACTTCCCATTTTTTTAAAACAAGGACTCTGAATCGAATCTTCTTTGTTTAGCTTTTCTACGGACCATTATCCATAACAACTTGTAACTGACATTCTAAACAAAGATAAATATCCATAATCTATTTTTGGGGGGGAGAATGTGGGCATAGTTTTCCAGAATACTTCCTGCTGATTGGGGGTGCCAATAATCTTATGGAGAGCTAAAGCAAATTTAGAATTATGGTCATGTCCTGACTGGAATATTTTGTGAAGCTTGATCATCTCAGCCAGCAGTCTTGATGCTCTTCTGGATGTAAAAACTCAGACATCTGGGCCATCCACTCTTTTATGAGATTTCTCAGGAGTTCTTCCTTGGTTAAACCTGATTTTCTTAACCCAGAATGAATCCACAGCTTCTCATTTCCTATGGAAACAAAAGCAAAATCTATTCTCCAAAATAGCATACCTTTTGACTTAAATTTTGAAGTCAAGGCCTTTTCAAAATATACATGTTGGATTAATCCAGCAGCATTTATAATCAAATATCCTATAGCAGCTTTCGTTCCTTCCTCAGTATTCATACAGTTCAAAGACAACACAATAATATACAGTATTCAGACTTTGTGTGCATTTTCCATCTATATATGGCTTTATTTTAAAGTCTATTTTTTATTTTTAAATTATCTCTTTTTGAGGCTAGGTTTCTCTGTGTATCTTTGGCTTTCATGGCACTCACTCTGTAGACCAGGTTGTCCTTGAACTCACAGGGATTCACCTGCCTTTGCCTCCCAAGTGTTGAGATTAAAGGTGTGTGCCACCACAACCAACTATTCTCTTTTTTTTTAAAGACTTTATCCTTTTTCTTTTCCTCGCAAGCCTACATATATTTTTAAATGCAGTGTAAAGCATTTAGAGATTTTTTTGTCTTTGAATCTATCTTTACTGCATATCCCTCTTTTTCTGGAAACACGAGTCTTTAATTTGCTTTCCTCTCTGACTGCTTCTTGTTGTATTGCCAGTCTGTCTGACAGAGCTAAGCTAATCTATTATGGAGTCATGATTGGACTCATTATCTGAAGAGTCTCCATTTTCTTCTGAGCTCTGCGGCAGACCCTCTTTAATTTGCTGTAGTCTTCTGAACAGCTCCTCCCCAGTACTTTGACCTGCGGTGCCTAGCAAATTGTTGTTTCTCAGAAGTCGATAGTCTTCTCCGCTCAGATTATTTATAAATCGATAGAAGGCTTCTTTCCTGTCCAAACGATCCATTTGCCTTTTGCGCTGTGCTGCAGATTGGTCATTTCCTTGATCGCTAGAATCTGAGTTCCATCTTGATGAACAAGTGGATGATTATCTGTCTGTTATGACATAGTATTGAAATCCAATCAACTGGACCTTCAGTTTTCTTCGCTAGGCTTTGGTGGTCCTGCCAGGAGGGGACTGGCTGGGCTCTGCCGCCTCTGCTGCCTGCGAGGCCACCTAAGCTCTGCTGGGTGCCTGCCTCCTGCTCTCTAGCCAGCATCAGAATGCCTGGGAGAGACCTGCCTTTAGCCCAGTGCCTTCCCATTCTGAGACATAGCTCCAGCAACCACTATCTTCCCCATTGTTACCTAGCAGTGACAGAAATCCGCTCAAGTTAACGTTTCTTAAAGTCACCCCAAATTACCTCTTGAATGTAGTTCAGGTTCCCTTTCTCAGCAACTCCACAGGACTCAAAAAGTCCTATTTTGAAAGCATATGATTCAGCCAAAGTGTACCAGGTGGGCCTGGGGAAGAGTGACTGGTAGTCCTACTCTTAGGACAAACCCACTCTTCTTGCAAGGCTGGCATCACGCTGGGGAATTTAATGAGACAGTGACTGCTTCACAATAGGTTGGCATTGCACAGGATGTTCATTGTGCCCTTCCCCAATCACAGTGGCTAGGTGCCATCATGAGAAGGAACCAAGGGGTTGACCTTCGCTACTCTGGTGTCATGAGAACAAGGATTATGTCAGGGAGCCTGAGGACACCCTGCTACAGCCCTTGAGTGTGAAATATCTGTAGGCACTATTACAGAGAATGGTAAAGCAGATATGGACATGCTGATCCTTTCAGGTTGGCATCTGATTAGGGTGCTAAAAGGAATGGTGGTTTCTAGCCCAGCCCTCCATGTAAGTGTAAGGAACTGTTACTGTCACCCGAGGTCGGCAGGAAGTTTGACTTCTAGAGGTACCTTTCTGCCATGCATTTCACTACTGGCAGGATGGAAAACAGAAACATTAGCCCCCTTCCTTACACAGAGCATTCACTTAGGGGTGACTTATGAAAACACAGAGACTGAGCCTCCTGCTCAGATCTCAGTCCTCTCTTTGTTCCCCTTCCCCACTCTTCAAAGTGTTCAGGGGCCTCTCATCAACTTGGTAAGTAGGCAGAGCCTGAAACATAAACTCTGGAGAAGGTGGAACATGGGAGCACCTGCATAGCCCTAAGGCTGGGAAAGCAGAGAGTTTTAGACTCCTTGAAATAGAATGCTTAGCAAAATTTTTGTTATTTGTTTTTTGCTTAATATTGTTTGTTATTTGTAATTTTATATTTGGTATCTATTCCTACTGCCCATTGTTATATTGGGTTTAGTTCAATCTTGTTTAGAGAAAGGAGGAGATGATTGGGGACTTCAGCTAATCAAATGCTGCTTCATGTGTCCCCTGGGGCCACAGATAGCCAATAAAAGCATCCATGTGCTCTAGCTCGCTCTCTTTGTGTTTCTGTTCTCTTGAATCGCTGGAACTGTGGTTTTGTAAGTTTCCTTTTTTCTGTTTATTAAAGCTGAATATTATTTTAAGTTGGTTTGGTTAATTACAATTTGTGTTCGATCGCCCATCAACACACAAAGGTGATTTAAAGATTAGTTGATCAGAGGAATTAGTATGATGTGTTGAGATTTCCTATGCCAGACTTAGTCCATCACTTCTGATTTTAGGTCCCTGCAACTCCTCAGGATATAGACAGAATGCAGCCAGATTCTCTGAGAGGATATAAGACAAATGGCATCTAACCTAGTTCCCAGTAGAGTCCTTGTTCCCCCTTGGAACCTCATGATCACAGACTTCACTGTCTACGTTTCTATTGGCATTTTGGTCTTCCCATGTCCCACCCATTAAGCTTTACGTACAGTGTTCGAGGACTTCTCTAGCCAACAATTCAGAACTCTTCTAAATTTCTCCCATGACCTCATTCCTAAGGCCTATGAACTGCAAGGTCCCATTTATAACAATAATGATTCCCACCCTGGTACCTAGGTTCTGGACTTATTTCATTTCTCATTTTCCTGTCAAAATACCAGACCAAAGTACCTTCAGAAGACAAGGGCATGTTTAGTGCAGGCTTTGGAGCGAATTCAGCCCATCATATTGGGATACCATGACAGTGACAGTGGCTCCAGCTCTTGTGGCAGGCTGTTGAGACAGCTCTTTACAACTGTGCCAGTGGCGAAGAGGCAGAGAATCATGATGCTCTGCACAGTTTGCTTTTTCCTTTTGTCCTCTTTGCTCACTCTGGGAGCCCAGCCCATTGACTGGTGCCACCGACATTCCCCAGCTGTATTCCCTGAGAGCTGTCTCTCTAGAAATGAGCTACTCGACTGGCCCAAATTCACTTATGGTGGCAATAAAGATCAACCACAGAAACATAATGAAGACCATGTATGTCAACCTTGTCACCAGCATTGTACTAAATGGGAGGAAACTGAAATCATTTCATTTTGAAAAAGAAGGTGAAAAGTCCACTTTCTTCACTCTTATTCAATTCAGTGCTGAAATCTTAGTCAAAGCAATAAGACAAGAGACAGAAGGCAAACAAAAACAGAAGTAGTCAAATAACTTCTCAGATACTGTACTTGAAAGATCCAAAGGAGTAAAAGATCTCATAAGCATTTTCAGCACAGTAGCAGAATACCAAATAAACCTATAGAATTAGATTTTTCTCTTTATAAATACTGAGCTTACTGAGAGAGAAATAAAACAATTCCTTTAGCAATTGCAAAAATAGAAATACCTAGGAGACTGGACTAGAGAGATGGCCTACTGATAAGAGACCATGCTTGGCCCTGCTGTATGCTAGGACCCTAGTTTTAAGCTCCTACACTAAGGGTACTCACCTGTAAGGGAGCCCGGGCACCCTCAGCCTGTGCTCCAGGGGCTCCTGTGCTCTCCTGGATCCTGCCCTGCCTGCCCTGTTCTTCCTTCTGTCCCTGGATCATTGGGCTACCAGGCTGCCCTGTTTAGGTGCTGAGGAGTTTCCATCTGGACGGGTGAGTGTGTACTATCCAGGGGCGATTGTCCGTGAAGAGAGCACAACCCCCCCTCCCCCAGCTCCTTCTGCAGGACTATCTTTCTTACCGACCCAGCACCCCAGCACCCCCCCCCAACCCTGCCCTGCTGTATGCTAGGGGCCAGTGCTCAACAACAGTTTTAAGCTCCTACATTAAGGCTGCCCACCCAGAGCGGTGAGCCTTAAGGTCCCCTGTAAGGGAGCCCGGGCACCCTCAGCCTGTGCTCCAGGGGCTCCTGTGCTCTCCTGGATCCCGCACTGCCTGCCCCATTCTTCCTTTTGTCCCTGGATCACTGGGCTACCAGGCAGTCCCGTTTAGGTGCTGAGGAGTTCCATCTGGACAGGTGAGTGTGTGCTATCCAGGGGCGATTGTCCCGGAAGAGAGTAAAAACCCCTCCCTCAGCTCCTTCTACAGGGCTGTCTTTCTTACACACGACCCCCCCACCAAGCCTGCGTTTTCTGCAAGGTCCTTTGCTCAGGAACAGTTTTCTGCTCCTACACTAAGGATTCCAACCCAGAGTGGTGAGTGAATACCTACATGTCAGGCCTCAAGGACCCCAGAAATGGAGCACGCGCACCTTCAACTTGTGAGGCAGGGTGTCCTGTGTTCTACTCATCCCTGCCCTGACCCCCAAGTTCCTCCTTTTTGTCCACAGGTCATTGGACTACCAGTTTGGATGCTGAGGAGTTCCAGCTGGACGGGACGGTCCCTGCTCCTACACTGAAGAGATACACGCAGAGACTCAGCCACAGCAAAGACTGGACCAAGACACCAGGCCTTTCCTGGTTCCATTTGAAGGAGGAGATGGGAAGGCGCCAATGCAAGACTTCCTCCAACAACCTGAAAGGCAATATGACATCACCAGAATCCAGGGATCCCGAAATAAGAATTGTACACCCTACTCCTGAAGAATTAGAAGAAATCGACTCAAAAGTGAATTATATGAAAATAATAGAAGACCTTAAACAGGAGGTGAAAAACTGCCAAAAACAATTAGAGATTACAAACAAAAAGGTAGAGGAAATTAATAAATCGCTCAAAGATACCCAAGAAAACCAAGAGAAACAAGAAAAAGCAATCAAACAGGTAAGGGAAGCAGTTCAAGACTTGAAGAATGAAATGGAAGTAATGAAGAAAACACAAACTGAGGGAAGGTTGGAGATGGAAAATCTGGGAAAACGAACAGGAACTACAGAGACAAGTACTACCAACAGATTACAAGAGATAGAAGAAAGAATCTCAGACACTGAAGATACCATAGAGAAAATAAACACACGGATCAAAGAAAACAGCAAAACCAACAAATTCTCATCACAAAACATTCAGGAAAACGGGACGCAATAAAAAGAACAAACCTAAGAATAATTGGCATAGAAGGAGAAGTACAGCTCAAAGGTCCAAAAATTATATTTAATAAAATTATAGAAGAAAACTTTCCCCACCGAAGAAAGATATTCCTTGGAAGGTTCAAGAAGCATACAGAACACTGAATAGACTGGACGAAAAAAAAAATCTCATCGCCATATAATAATCAAAACACAAAACATACAGAATAAAGAAAGAATATTAAGAGCTGCTAAGGAAAAAGGTCAAGTTACTTACAAAGGTAAACCTATCAGACTTACACCTGACTTCTCTATGGAAACCATGAAAGCCAGAAGGCCCTGGATAGATGTTCTTCAGAAACTAAGAGATTACAGATGCAAGCCCAGTCTACAATACCCAGCCAAGCTTTCGTTCACTATAAATGGAGAAAACAAAATTTTCCAGGATAAAAACAAATTTAAATAATACGTAGAAACAAATCCAGCCTTACAGAAAGTAATAGAAGGAAAATCACAAACCAAGCAGTCCGACAATGAGCACAATAACTCAAACATCTAGAGACCTTTCACCAGCACAACTCAAAGGAGGGCAACACACAAACTCTACTAATAAAAAAGTGACCGGAGTTAACAACCACTGGTCATTAATATCACTTAATGTTAATGGACTCAACTCACCTATAAAAAGGCACAGGCTAAGAGATTGGATATGAAAACAGGATCCAACATTCTGCTATTTACAAGAAACACACCTAAACCACAAAGGCAGGCACCTACTCAGAGTAAGGGATGGGAAATGGTTTATCAAGCAAATGGACCTAAGAAACAAGCAGGTGTGTCCATACTAATTTCTAACAAAGTTGACTTCAAACTTAAATCAATCTGAAAAGATGGAGAGGGACATTTTATACTCATAACAGGAACAATTCATCAGGATGAAGTCTCAATCCTGAATATCTATGCCCCTAATATAAAAGCACCAATGTACGTGAAAGAAACATTACTAAAACTCAAGGCTGCCATCAAACCGCACACAGTAATAGTAGGAGACTTCAACACTCCTCTCTCACCAATGGACAGGTCAATCAGACAGAAACTTAACAGAGAAATAAGAGAATTAATGGAGGTAATGAATCAAATGGACTTAACAGATATCTATAGAACATTCCACCCAAACAGGAAAGAATATACGTTCTTCTCTGCAGCTCATGGAACCTTCTCGAAAATTGACCACATACTCGGTAAAAAAGCAAACTTCCCCAGTGACAAAAAAATATCTGTAACCTCCTGTGTCTTATCAGATCACCATGGATTAAAGTTAGAATTTAACAACAATGCTACCCCCAGAAAGCCTACAAACTCATGGAAATTGAACAGTCAACTACGGAACCACACCTGGATCAAGGAAGTAATAAAGAAAGAAATTAAAGTCTTCCTTGAATTCAACGAAAATAAAGAAACAACCTACTCAAACTTATGGAACACTATGAAAGCAGTCCTAAGAGGAAACTTCATAGCACTAAGTGCCCACTTAAAGAAACCAGAGAAAGCAAACATTGGAGACTTAACAGCCCAACTGAAAGCACTAGAGAAAAAAAAAGAAGCAGACTTACCTAGGAGTAGAAGACTGGAAATAATCAAACTTAGGGCTGAAATTAACAAAATAGAAACACAGAAAACAATCCAAAGAATCACTGAAACAAAAAGCTGGTTCCTGGAGAAAATCAACAAGATTGATAAACCCCTAACCAAACAAATAAAATGGCAGAGTGAGAATATGCAAATTAATAAGATCAGAAATGAAAAGGGGGACATAACCAAAACACAGAGGAAATTCAAAGAATCATTAGATCTTACTACAAAAGCCTGTATGCCACAAAACTAAAAAATGTAAAAGAAATGGACACATATTTATATAAATACCATATAGCAAAGTTAAACCAGGACCAGACGAACAACCTAAATAGACCTGTTAGTCGTGAAGAATTAGAAGCTGTTATCAAAAACCTCCCTACCAAAAAAAAGCCCAGGATCTGATGGTTTCAATGCGGAATTATACCAGAACGTCCAAGAAGACCTAATACCTATACTCCTTAATGTATTTCACAATATAGAAACAGAAAAGTCATTGACAAATTCCTTGTAAGAAGCTATACTCACTCTGATACCAAAACCACTCGAAAACTCAAACAGGAAAGAGAATTACAGGCCAATCTCACTCATGAACATTGATGCAAAAATCCTCAACAAAATACTGGCAAACTGTTGAAAGATGAGCGGCGGGGCTGCGTCCCCGGCACCCAGCCGCCCGCATGGCTAGCTTATGCCCCGAAATAATTACACGGAAACTGTATTCTTTCAAACACTGCCTGGCCCGGCTAGTTCCAGCTTCTTATTGGCTAGCTCTTACATATTGTTCTAACCCATTTCTAATATTCTGTGTAGCCCACGAGCTGGCTTACCAGGGAGGATCTTAACCTGCGTCTGTCTGGAGCTGGAGAATCATGGCGACTCTTCTTACTCAGCTTCTTTTTCCCAGAATCCTGTTCTGTTTACTCCGCCTACCTAATTTTCTGTCCTATGAGGGCCGAGGCAGTTTCTTTATTAAAATTAACCAATGTCCTTCCTCCATCATTTCCCCTTTTTCTGTTTAAACCAAAAAAGAAGGGTTTAACTTTAACATAGTAAAATTACATATAGCAAAACAGTTATTAAGTAAGAATTACAGTTACAATATTTATATCTATTTTATCTCTTACCATAACTAAGGAAAACTATAACTATCTATTTATTTTTCAATTCCATCAAAGACTCCAGAAGGATATAATAATACCTAAGTAAACAAGAAATAAGAAAACTCTAGAAATGACAGAGACATCTCGCTGTCTGGACAGTCATCCAAAGTTCCTCTGTACCGTTGGGGCATCCATCTTTGGCCTACAGGCCCATGGTATCCAGAGACATTTCCACGAAGCAGGAAATTTTAAAAACAGTTCAGTCACTTTCTGCTGTGTCCTGCAGAATGTTTCGCAGACTCTTTCATGAAGCAGGAACCCCGAAAGACCATCTCACCTTTAGGCAAGTTCAGCAGTCCTCTCTCTGTGGGTTCTCTGTGTCCAGTTTATGCAACAGTCCAGGCAAGAGCAGTTTCTTGCCCAAATGGCTATCAAACTCCATAAGGATCCTCTTCGATGCCCATCTTCCTCTTGAAGTAGCTGGTGCTGCCAGGAGCAGACGTGTCTCATTGTCATGAAAATCCCTAAGTTATTAAAATATTTTAAATGCCATATTCTGCAGTCTTTGAAAGATATGAAGAATGTCTATCTAACTGAAATATATCTCTATATATTTAGAAAATCTAACTAACTACAAGCTTTACTATTATCAATGATTATCCATTAACAACCTATATTTCCTAATTATACATTACATTTTAAATGAACTACACAATCACAATACCTTAATGAAGATCAAAAATACATATACATATAACAAAATTGACCTTAAAATCCATACCAATGCAAATTAGTTTTTAAGACATTAATTTTATAATTTTTATATTTTTTTTCCAAGCCTATGTACATTTATCCAACAATGTGATCCATAAAGGTCTTTTATGTCTGAATCTATTTTACTGTGAATCTGTAATTTTTTCACTATCCAGGAGCATTTTTTAAAATGTTAAGCACTTCTTAAAAACTTAAGTTGCACCATGTACAGTTAATACGGTACTGTCTTTGTCTTGTCCAGATAAACCTTAACTGAGCTGTTATTACAGTAATTACGGTAGTTCCTGTTTGAGACCAGCACAGTTTAGCATGGCAGACCTGAGCCGAGCCATTTCTGCCTCAGAGCCATTTGGTGTCCCTGAGCCACACACAGTTCCAGGCACACAGCAGTCCACATTGCTATCAAGCAAGCCGTAGCACTTTATTTCAAATGCTCCATTTAAAAGTTTTGTCTCCCGCAGAAGCCAGACAGAGATCATGATGGCTGCACAGCCCAGAAAGCCGGCATTTTAAAACAGCCAGTTTTTTCCTGTTGACGAGTTAAGACAATTTCTTTGCGGCACGCAACCCAGAAACAGCAAAAAGCTGTCTTAAATTTTCTCTCTTTCCTTTTTAAGCCCTCTTAGGTTTTTAAGTGGATTTAGCCCATCACGTCTGGGCGCCATCTGTTGAAAGAGGAATGGCAGGGCTGCATCCCCGGCACCCAGCCGCCCGCATGGCTAGCTTATGCCCCGAAATAATTACACGGAAACTGTATTCTTTCAAACACTGCCTGGCCCGGCTAGTTCCAGCTTCTTATTGGCTAGCTCTTACATATTGTTCTAACCCATTTCTAATATTCTGTGTAACCCACGAGCTGGCTTACCAGGGAGGATCTTAACCTGCGTCTGTCTGGAGCGGGAGAATCATGGCGATTCTTCTTACTCAGCTTCTTTTTCCCAGAATCCTGTTCTGTTTACTCCGCCTACCTAATTTTCTGTCCTATGAGGGCCGAGGCAGTTTCTTTATTAAAATTAACCAATGTCCTTCCTCCATCAGCAAACCATATCCAAGAACACATTAGAAAAATTATCCACTATGATCAAGTAGGCTTGAACCCAGAGATGCAGGGCTGGTTCAACATACGAAAATCTATTAATGTAATCCACGATATAAATAAACTGAAAGAAAAAAAAAACATATGATCATTTCATTAGATGCTAAAAATGTATTTGACAAAATTCAACATCCAGTTATGATAAAAGTCTTGGAGAGATTAGGGATGCAAGGGTCATACCTAAATATAATAAAAGCTATTTACAGCAAACTGACAGCTAACATCAAACTAAACGGAGAGAAACTCAAAGCCATCCCACTAAAATCAGGAACACGACAAGGCTGTCCACTCTCTCCACACCTCTTCAATACAGTGCTTAAATTTCTAGCAATAGCAATAAGACAACATAAGGAGCTCAAGGGGATTCGAATTGGAAAGGAAGAGGTTAAACTTTCTTTATTTGCAGATGATATGATAGTTTACATAAGCGACCCCAAAAACTCCACCAAAGAACTCCTACAGCTGATAAACACCTTTAGTAGCTTGGAAGGATACAAGATCAACTCCAAAAAATCAGTCGCCCTCCTATACACAAAGGATATGGAAGCAGAGAGGGGTCAGAGAAGCATCACCTTTCACAATAGCCACAAACAGCATAAAGTATTTTGGGGTAACTCTAACCAAGGAAATGAAAGATCTATTTGACAAGAACTTTAAGGCATTGAAGAAAGAAATTGAAGAGGACCAGAAAATGGAAGGATCACCCTTGCTCTTGGATTGGGAGGATCAACATAGTAAAAATGGCAATTCTACCAATGGCAATTTATAGATTCAATGCAATCCCCATCAAGTTCCCATCAAAATTCTTTTTTTTAAGTTTTATTTATTTATTTATTTATTTATTAAAGATTTCTGTCTCTTCCCCACCGCCACCTCCCCTTTCCCTGCCCTTCCCCCAATCAAGTCCCCCTCCCTCGTCAGCCCAAAGAGCAATCAGGGTTCCCTGCCCTGTGGGAAGTCCAAGGGCTACCCACCTCCATTAAGGTCTAGTAAGGTGAGCATCCACGAAACTGCCTAGGCTCCCACGAAACCAATAGGTACAGTAGGATCAAAAACCCATTACCATTGTTCTTGAGGTCTCAGTAGTCCTCATTGTCCACTATGTTCAGCGAGACCGGTTTTAACATTTACATTAAAGGGTATAGGTATTAGCTCTTCTTGGAAGTTCTGGTAGAATTCTCCCTTGAAACCATCTGGTCCTAGGCTTTTTTTTTATATTGAATTATTATACAATATATCTTAAGGCTTTTTTTCTTTTTTTAATTTATTAAAGATTTCTGTCTCTTCCCCACCTCCGCCTCCCCTTTCCCTCCCCCTCCCCCAATCAAGTAACCGCCCCATCAGCCCAAAGAGCAATCAGGGTTCTCTGCCCTGTGGGAAGTCCAAGGACTCCCCTCCTCCATCCAGGTCTCGTAAGGTGAGCATCCAGACTGCCTAGGCTCCCACAAAGCCAATACGTGCAGTAGGCTCAAAAACCCATTGCCCATGTTCTTGAGGTCTCAAGAGTCCTCATTTTCCGCTATGTTCAGCGGGACTGGTTTTAACCCAGGCTTTTTCAGACCCAGGCCAGCTGGCCTGGGTGAGTTCCCGATAGAACATCCCCCTTGTCTCAGTGTATGGGTGCACCCTTCGCGGTCCTGAGTTCCTTGCTCGTGCTCTCTCTCCTTCTGCTTCTGATTTGGTCCTTGAGATTTCAGTCCGGTGCTCCATTGTGGGTCTCTGTCTCTGTCTCCTTTCATCGTCTGATGAAGGTTAATATTCAGGAGGAAGCCTATATGATTTTCTTTGGGTTCTCCTTCTTATTTAGCTTCTCTAAGAACCCGAATTATAGGCTCAATGTCCTTTATCGCTAGAAACCAAATATGAGTAAGTACATCCCATGTTCCTCTTTTTGGGTCTGGCTTACCTCACTCAGGATGGTGTTTTCTATTTCCATCCATTTGCCTGCAAACTTCAAGAAGTCCTTGTTTTTTACTGCTGAGTAGTACTCTAATATGTATATATTCCATACTTTCTTCATCCATTCTTCAACTGAAGGGCATCTAGGTTGTTTCCAGGTTCTGGCTATTACAAACAATGCTGCTATAAACATAGTTGAGCATATACTTTTGTTGTGTGATAAGGCATCTCTTGGGTATATTCCCAAGAGTGGTATTGCTGGGTCCATGGGTAGGTTGCTCCCGAATTTCCTGAGAAATCTCCACACTGCTTTCCAGAGTGGTTGCACAAGTTTGCATTCCCACGAGCAATGGATAAGTGTACCCCTTTCTCCACAACCTCTCCAGCAAAGGCTATCATTGGTGTTTTTGATTTTCACCATTCTGACAGGTGTAAGATGGTATCTTAAGGTTGTCTTGATTTGCATTTCCCTGATCACTAAGGAAGTTGAGCATGACCTTAGGTGTCTTTTGGCCATTTGAACTTCTTCTGTTGAGAGATCTCTGTTCAACTCAGTGCCCCATTTTATAAATGGGTTGATTAGCCTTTTACGGTCTAGTTTCTTGAGTTCTTTATATATTTTGGAGATCAGACCTTTGTCAGTTGCGGGGTTGGTGAAGATCTTCTCCCAGTCAGTGGGTTGCCTTTCTGTCTTAGCAACAGTGTCCTTTGCTTTACAGAAGCTTCTCAGTCTCAGGAAGTTCCATTTATTCATTGAGGCCCTTAGTGTCTGTGCTGCTGGGGTTATACGTAGGAAGTGATCTCCTGTGCCCACGTGTTGTAGAGTACTTCCCACTTTCTCTTCAATCAGGTTCAGTGCGTTTGGATTGATATTGAGGTCTTTAATCCACTTGGACTTGAGTTTTGTGCATGGTGATAGATATGGGTCTATTTTCATTCTTCTACAGATTGACATCCAGTTTTGCCAGCACAATTTGTTGAAGATGCTCTCTTTTTTTCCATTGTATACTTTTAGCTCCTTTATCGAAAATCAGGTGTTCATAGGTTTGTGGGTTAAAGTCAGGGTCTTCTATTCGATTCCATTGGTCAACTTCTCTGTTTTTCTGCCAATACCAAGCGGTTTTCAATACTGTAGCTCTGTAATAGAGTTTGAAGTCAGGGATGGTAATGCCTCCGCGTTCCTTTATTTTATAAGATTGTTTTGGCTATCCTGGGTTTTTTGTTTTTCCATATAAAGTTGATTATTGTCTTCTCCAGATCTGCGAAAGAATTTTGATGCGATTTTGATGGGGATTGCATTGAATCTATAGATTGCTTTTGGTAGAATTGCCATTTTTACTATGTTGATCCTCCCAATCCAAGAGCAAGGGAGATCCTTCCATTTTCTGGTATCCTCTTCTATTTCTTTCTTCTATTTCTTTCTTCAAAGACTTAAAGTTCTTGTCAAATAGATCTTTCACTTCCTTGGTCAGGGTTACCCCAAGATATTTTTATGCTCTTTGTGGCGATCGTGAAAGGTGATGCTTCTGTGATTTCCCTCTCTGTTTCCTTATCCTTAGTGTATAGGAGGGCAGCCGATTTTTGGAGTTGATCTTGTATCCAGCCACGCTACTAAAGGTGCCTATCAGCTGTAGGAGTTCTTTGGTAGAGTTTTTGGGGTCGCTTCTGTACACTATCATATCATCTGCAAATAATGAAAGCTTAACTTCTTCCTTTCCAATACGAATCCCCTTGATCTCCTTATGTTGTCTTATTGCTATTGCTAGAACTTCAAGCACTATATTGAAGAGGTATGGAGAGAGTGGACATCCTTGTCTTGTTCCCTGATTTTAGTGGGATGGCTTTGAGTTTTTCTCCATTTAATTTAATGTTAGCTGTCGGTTTGCTGTAGATAGCTTTTATTATATTTATGTATGACCCTTGTATCCCTATTCTCTCCAAGACCTTTATCATAAAGGGGTGTTGAATTTTGTCGAATGCTTTTCCGCATCTAATGAAATGATCATATGGTTTTTTTCTTTCCAGTCTATTTATATGGTGGATTACATTGATAGATTTGCGTATGTTGAACCAGCCCTGCATCTCTGGGATGAAGCCTACTTGATCATAATGAATAATTTTTCTGATGTGTTCTTGAATTCGGTTTGCCAGTATTTTATTGAGAGTTTTTGCGTCGTATTCATAGTGAGATAGGGCCTGTAATTTTCTTTCTTGGTTGGGTCTTTTGTGGTTTTGGTATCAGGGTACTGTAGCTTCGTAGAAGGAATTTGGCAATGACTTTTCTGTTTCTCTATTGTGAAATACCTTAAGGAGTATAGGTATTAGTCTCTTCTTGGAAGTTCTGGTAGAATTCTGCATTGAACCCATCTGGTCCTGGGCTTTTTTTTTGGAAGGGAGATTTTTGATAACAGTTTCTAGTTCTTCGCTGACTAATAGGTCTATTTAGATCATTCACCTGGTCTTTGTTTAGCTTTGGTATATGGTACTTATCTAAAAAAATGTCGATTTCTTTTGCATTTTCCAGCTTTGTGGCATACAGGCTTTTATAGTAAGATCTAATGATTCTCTGAATTTCCTCTGTGTCTGTGGTTATGTCCCCCTTTTCATTTCTGATTTTATTTATTTGTGTGTTCTCTCTCTGTTGTTTAATTAGTTTGGATAGGGGTTTTGTCGATCTTGTTGATTTTTCTCCATAACCAACTTTTTGTTTCATTGATTCTTTGGATTGTTTTCTGAGTTTCTATTTTGTTGATTTCTGCCCTCAGTTTGATTATTTCCAGTCTTCTACTCCTTCTGGGCACCTCTGCTTCTTTTTTTCTAAAGCTTTCAGGTGTGCCATTAAGTCCCCGTTGTATGCTTTCTCTGTTTTCTTTAAGTGGGCACTTAGTGCTATGAACTTTCCTCTTAGCACTGCTTTCATCGTGTCCCATAGGTTTGAATATGTTGTCTCTTTATTTTCATTAAATTCAAGGAAGACTTTAATTTCTTTCTTAATTTCTTCTTTGACCCAGGTGTGGTTCAGTAGTTGACTGTTCAGTTTCCATGAGTTTGTCGGCTTTCTGGGGGTAGCATAGTTGTTGCCATCTAACTTTAAACTGTGGTGATCTGATAAGACACAGGTGGACACTGATATTCTTTTGTATCTTTGGAGGTTTCCTTTATTTCCAGTATATGGTCAATTTTGCGAAGTTCCATGAGCTGCAAAAGAAGGTATATTCTTTCCTATTTGGGTGGAGTGTTCTGTAGATGTCTGTTAAGTCCATTTGCTTCATTACCTCCAATAATTCTCTTAATTCTCTATTAGGTTTCTCTCTGATTGACCTGTCCATTGGTGAGAGAGGTATGTTGAAGTCTCCTACTATTAGTGTGTGTGGTTTTATGTCTGCCTTGAGTTTTAGTAATATTTCTTTTACATAAGTGGGTGCTTTTATATTAGGGGCATAGATATTCAGGATTGAGATGTCATCCTGATGAATTGTTCCTGTTATGAGTATAAAGTGTCCATCTCGATGTCTTCTGATTGATTTTAGTTTGAAGTCAGTTTTGTTGGAAATTAGTATGGCCACACCTGCCTTTTTCTTAGGACCATTTGCTTGAAAGACCTTTTCCCCAGCCTTTTACTCTGAGTAGATGCCTGTCTTTGTGGTTGAGATGTGTTTCTTGCAAACAGCAGAATGTTGGATCCTGTTTTCGTATCCAATCCCTTAGCCTGTGCCTTTTTATAGGTGAATTGAGACCATTAATATTAAGTGATATTAATGACCAGTGGTTGTTTACTCCGGTTATTCTTACTGTTTTTGGTAGTAGAGTTTGTGTGTGTCCCTTCTTTGAGTTGTGCTGGTGAAGGTTCGCTAGATTCCTGAGTTATTGTAGTCAGTGCCTGGCAATGTTGGATTCTTGGGTTGCGATTTTCCTTCTATTACTTTCTGTAGCGCTGGATTTGTGGCTACGTATTGTTTAAATTTGTTCTTATCCTGGAATGTCTTGTTTTCTCCATTGATAGTGAATACTAGCTTGGCTGGGTATAGAAGTTTGGGTTTGCATCCATGGTCTCTTAGTTTTTGAAGAACCTCTATCCAGGACCTTCTGGCTTTCATGGTTTCCATAGAGAAGTCAGGTGTAAGTCTGATCGGTTTACCTTTATAAGTCACTTGGCCTTTTTCCTTTGCAGCTCTTAAGGGGATGATTTTCTTTGATCCAGTCTGTTTGGTGTTCTGTATGCTTCTTGGATATTCAAAGGAATTTCTTTCTTTAAGTTGGGAAATTTTTCTTCCATAATTTTGTTAAATATATTTTCTGGGCCTTTGAGCTGTGATTCTTCCCCTTCTTCTATTCCTATTATTCTCAGGTTTGGTCTTTTTATTGTGTCCCATATTTCCTGAATGTTTTGTGATGAGAATTTGTTGGCTTTGCTGTTTTCTTTGATCAGTGCGTTTATTTTCTCTATGGTGTCTTCAGAATCTGAGATTCTTTCTTCTATTTCTTGTATTCTATTGATTATGCTTGTTTCTGTAGGCTCTGCTCGTTGACCTAGATTTTCCGTATCCAGCTGGTCCCCCGTTTGTGTTTCCTTCCTTGCTTCCATTTCAGTTTTCAATTCTTGAACCTGTTTGTGGGTCTCATGTACGTATTTACTCAATTCTTCAAACTTTTTGTTATACTTCTCATCCATTTCTATAAAGGTGTTTTTTACATATTGTTTAAGGGACTCTATTGCTTTCATAAAGTCGATTTTTCCACTTCTTCTGTGTTAGGGTGCTCAAGACCTTCTGTTGTAAGGTCATTGTGTTCTGGTGCTTTCATGTTGTTTTTCAGATTATTGGGTGAATTTTTTGCCTTGGCGCCTGCCCATCTGCTCTTATTGATGCTCTCTAATTGGTCTTTTAAAACCAGATCAGGTTTCCCTGCTGGCCAGAGGCTCCTCTTGCAAAATGCCCTCGTTCTGTTTCCTGGCTTCTGCCAGGGCAAAGTCCCTCTCATCCCTCAGACGGGTCTTCAGGAAAAGAACCAGGTTCCCCCGTTTGCCAGGGACCTCGCCAACCAAAGGCCTACCTCTTTGATTTAACTGTCCTGGGGGCGATCTGCTCTCGGTGTTGTGCTGGTCCCTGCCGCCTGTGTTGTCTGCCACTGTGTCAGTACCCACCGGTCCCCGGCCCGCGCCTGCTAGTCGCCCGCCGTGCGCGTCGGTTCCGCCCGCCGGGTCATCGTGCGCCTCCCATCAAAATTCTTCACAGATCTTGAGAGGACAATAATCAACTTTATATGGATAAACAAAAAACCCAGGATAGCCAAAACAATCTTATACAATAAAGGAACTTCGGGAGGCATTACCATCCCTGACTTCAAACACTATTACAGAGCTACAGTAATGAAAACAGTGTGGTCTTGGCATAAAAACAGAGAAGTTGACCAAAGGAATCATATAGAAGACCCGGATTTAACCCACAAACCTATGAACACCTCATTTTCGATAAAGGAGCTAAAAGTGTACAATGGAAGAAAGAAAGCATCTTCAACAAATGGTGCTGGCACAACTGGATGTCAACCTGTAGAAGAATGAAAATAGACCCATGTCTATCACCATGCACGAAACTCAAGTTCAAATGGATCAAAACCTCAATATCAATCTGAACACACTGAACCTGATAGAAGAGAAAGTGGGAAGTACCCTACAACAGATGGGCACAGGAGATCGCTTCTTATGTATAACCCCAGCAGCACAGACATTAAGTGCAACATTGAATAAATGGGACCTACTGAAACTGAGAAGCTTCTGCAAAGCAAAGGAAACTGTCTCTAAGACAAAAAGGCAACCCACTGACGGGGAGATTTTCACCAGCCCCGCAACAGACAAAGGTCTGATCTCCAAAATATATAAAGAACTCAAGAAACTAGACTTCAAAATGCTAATTAACCCAATTAAAAAATGGGGCACTGATCTGAACAGAGAATTCTCAACAGAAGAAGTTCAAATGGCCTAAAGACACTTAAGGTTATGCTCAACCTCCTTAGTGATCAGGGAAATGCAAATCAAAACAACTTTGAGATACCATCTTACACCTGTCAGAATGGCTAAAATCAAAAACACCAATGATAGCCTTTGCTGGAGAGGCTGTGGTGGAAGGGGTACCCTCATCCATTGCTGGTGGGAATGCAAACTTGTGCAACCACTTTGGAAATCAGTGTGGTGATGGAGGTGGGTCTTGTATCTTATCTGTTGCTTTCATTGGTTAATAATAAAGAAACTGCCTCGGCCCTCATAGGACAGAAAATTAGGTAGGCGGAGTAAACAGAAGAGAATGCTGGGAAAAAGAAGCTGAGTCAGGCGTCGCCATGTGATTCTCCCCCTCCAGACAGATGCAGGTTAAGATCCTCCCTGGTAAGCCAGCTCATGGACTACACAGAATATTAGAAATGGGTTAGAACAATATGTAAGAGCTAGAATAAGGAACTGGAACTTATGGGCCTGGCAGTGTTTTTGAAAAAATACAGTTTCCGTGTAATTATTTCGGGGCATAAGCTAGCCATCGCGGGCGGCCGGGTGCGGGGGAGTAGCCCTGCCGCTCCTAATTCAACAAGTGGTGCCCAGGCGTGATGGGCTAAATCCATTAAAAACCTGAAAGCTTAATTTTAAACAGAGAAAAAAAAAAAAAAACAGAGTTTAATGCAGAGTTTTGCTCTTTGTTGGTGGCGTGCCATAGAGAGATTTCCTATTCAGCAACAGCAGCAGAAAAAAAAGCTGTGTCATTTTAAAGCGTGGCTTCCTGGGGCTGTGCTGCCACGTGAACTCTGGTTTTAAAGCATTTCAAAGGCTTTTATGGGACTGGATGTTTGTGTTCCCGCTTGGATCGGAAGGAGAGTGCTCTGAGACTGTGCTGATGGCTCAGTCGCTCCCGCCTTGCACCTGGGCAGAGGGCTGAATCAGGCTTAGGCGGAGCAGGAAGAGCATGGTAGATTAGAACTGTGCAGTGCTCTGCATGTCAGATTTGGATGTAACTTGGATGAAAACAATTTCTGTGCTGCACGCTCAGTCTCAGATTAAAGTGCTGAGTGCTGCTCCTACCTGGCAGCGCCAGAGCTAGCACAAAATGGTATGTACTCCATTTTGAAATTTTCCCTGACTCAGCAGCAGGAAAAAACTGGCTGTTTTAAAATGCCGGCTTTCTGGGCTGTGCTGCCATTGCGGTCTCTGTCTGGCTCCTGCAGGGAGACAGTCTTTGAATGGAGCATTTGGAGTAAAAGTTCTACGGCTTGCTTGATGGCAATGTGGACTGTGTGTGGCTCAGGGGCACCAAATGGCTCTAGGCAGAGCAGCTTGCTCCAGCTCTGCCATGCTGAACTGTGCTGGTCTCAGGCAGGAACTAGCGTAATTACTGTGATAACAGCGCAGTTAAGGTTTATCTGGGCAGGACACAGGCAGTACCGTATTACCTGTACATGGTGCAACTTATTTTTTAAGAATTGCTTAACATTTTAAGAAGTGCTCCTGGATAGCAAAAAAAAAATTACAGAGTCACAATAAAAACAGATTCAGACAGACCACTAAATGCATCACAATGTTGGATGAGTGTACGTAGGCTTGAGAAAGAAAAAAAAATAGAGAGAGAAAGAATAAAGTTAATGCCCTTAAAAAAAGGGGGGTAAAGTCTTTAAAGAGACAGAGTACAGATAGTTAAGAGATTAAAAAAATAAAGAAAAATAAACCACGTAAAAATGGAAAATTCACAGAGAGTCTGGATTATGTACATTGTGTTTTCTTTAAAATTTTTGACTGTGAAGGAGCTAAGTACAGAGAGACATTTCATTACATGGGCTGTCAAGCTAAACCAAGAATGGATATAAGGGTATTACGATTTCAGAATTTGGGTTTAAGGACATGGTGCTTTGGAAAGGGTCTTCTTTTGTTTTCACAAGGATGTGACCCTGTGGATTGCATCTATTCCGATTTGGTATGATAGACCACGCCCTCCTGAAAGGTTGCTGTGAACACCCTCAAAAAATTGCTTCGCTCAATTGCCAACTGAGATGAAACTAGCACACAGGTTATATCATGAGCGACCTAATTTAACGGCCCCTATTCAGCAGGAAGCAGTTTGGAGAGAAAATACTATGCCCATGTTCCCCAAATATTGTTTATAAATGTTCTTTTACATTTAAAGGGATATGATATAATATGAATAATTTGCATTGGTATGGATTTTAAGGTCAATTTTGTTATATGTATTTCTGTTCTTGATTAAGTATTGTGTTGTGTAGTTCATTTAAAATGTAATGTATAATTAGAAAATATAGGTTGTTGATGGATAATCAAATAATAGTCAAGTTTGTAGTCATGTTACTTAGATTTTCTAGTTATATATATACATTTCAATTAGATAGGCATTCTTCATATCTTTCAAAGACTGCAGAATATGGCATTTAAAATATTTTAATAACTTAGGAGTTTTCATGGCGATGAGACATGTCTGCTCCTGGCAGCACCAGCTACTTCAAGAGGAAGATGGGCATCAAAGAGGATCCTTATGGAGTTTTGATAGCCATTTGGGCAGAAACTGTTCTTGCCTGGACTGTTGCATAAACTGGACACAGAAACCCACAAGAGAGGACTGCTGAACTTTCCTAAAGATGAGATGGTCTTTCGGGGTTCTGATTCATAAAAGAGTCTGCGAGACATTCTACAGGACACAGCAGAGAAATGACTGAACTGTCTTTGAAATTTCCTGCTTCATGGAAATGTCTCTGGATACCATGGGCCTGTGGGCTGAAGATGGATGCCCCACGGTACAGAGGAACTTTGGGTAACTGTCCAGGCAGTGAATGTCTTTGTATTTCTAGAGTTTTGATTCCTGTTTACTTAGGTATTATTATATCCTTTCTGGAGTCTTTGATGGAGTTGAAGAATGAATATAGTTTTCCTTAGTTATGATAAGAGATAAAATAGATATAAATATTGTAACTATAATTCTTACTTGATAACTGTTTTTGTTATATGTAATTTTACTATGTTGAAGTTAAAGCCTTTCTTTTTTTGTTTAAACAGAAAAAGGGGAAATGATGGAGGTGGGTCTTGTATCTTATCTGTTGCTTTCATTGGTTAATAATAAAGAAACTGCCTCGGCCCTCATAGGGCAGAAAAATTAGGTAGGCGGAGTATATCGAAGAGAATGTACTGGGAAAAAGAAGCTGAGTCAAGGAGTCGCCATGGTTCTCCCACTCCAGACAGACGCAGGTTAAGATCCTCCCTGGTAAGCCAGCTCGTGGGCTACACAGAATATTAGAAATGGGTTAGAACAATATGTAAGAGCTAGCCAATAAGAGGCTACAGATAATGGGCAGGCAGTGTTTAAAAAAATACAGTTTCCGTGTGATTATTTCTGGGCATAAGCTAGCCATGCGGGCGGCCGGGTGCCGGGGACGCAGCCCTGCCGCCACTCCTATCTCAACAGTGTGGCGGTTTCTCAGGAAATTCGGGATCAACCTACCCCTGGACCCAGCAATGCCACTCTTGGGAATATACCCAAGAGATGCCCGATCATATGACAAGGGCATTTGTTCAACTATGTTCATAGCAGCATTATTTGTAATAGCCAGAATCTGGAAACAACCTAGATGTCCTTCAATGGAAGAATGGATGAACAAAGTGTGGAATATATACACAATAGAATACTACTCAGCGGTAAAAAACAATGACTCCTCGAATTTTGCATGCAAATGAATGGAAATAGAAAACACTATCCTGAGTGAGGTAACCCAGACCCCAAAAGATGAACATGGGATGTACTCACTCATAATTGGTTTCTACAGATAAATAAAGGTCAGTGAGTCTATAATTTGATATCCTAAAGAAGCTAAATAAGAAGGTGATCCCAAAGAAAAACATATAGCTATCCTCCTGGTTATGGGAAGTAGACAAGAATGCCGGGCAAAAATTGGGATCTTGGAGGTGGGGTGGGAGGGGGGTAAGGGGAGATGGGGAGAGAAAAGTGAGAAGGGGAGAATGGGGGAACTTGGGGAAATGGGATGATTGGGATAAAGGAAGGTTGGATAGGGGAGCAGGGAAGCACATATCTTAATTAAGGGAGCCATCTTAGGGTTGGCAAGAGACTTGGACCTAGAGGGGCTCCCAGGTGCCCAGGGCGATGTCTCCAGTTATTTTCTTGGGCAGCAGAGGAGAGGGAGCCTGAAATGGCCCTACCCTATAGCCATTCTGAAGAATATCTTGCATATCACCATAGAACCGTCTTCTGGTGATGGATGGAGATAGAGACAGAGAATCACACTGGAGCACCGGACTGAGCTCCCAATGTCCCAATTAAGAGCAGAAGGAGGGAGAACATGAGCAAGGAAGTCATGACCGCAAGGGGTGCACCCGCCCTCTGACACAGTTGGGCTGATCTATTGTGAGCTCACCAAGGCCAGCTGGACTGGTTCTGAAAAAGCATGGGATAAAACTGGACTCTTTGAACATGGCAGACAATGAGGGCTGATGAGAAGCCAAGGACAATGGCACTGGGTTTTGATCCTACTGCATGGACTGGCTTTGTGGGAGTCTAGCCTGTTTGGATGCTCACCTTCCTAGACCTGGATGGAGGGGGAGAACCTTGGACTTCCTACAAGGCAGGTAACCCTGACTGTTTTCTGGACTGGAGAGGGAGGGGGAGAGGAGTGGGGAGAGGGGGAGGGAAATGGGAGGCTCAGAGGGGGCAGAAATTTTTTCAAAAAAAAAGGAATTTGGCAAGGAGTCTTCTGTTTCTATTTTGTGAAACACATTATGGTTTTTAGAGATAGCAGGAAAAATACTGTGCCATTTTAAAATGTCAGCTTTCTGGGTTGTCTTACCAGTACAAACTCTGACTCTTTGAGGCAGGAGGTCCTGCTACAGAGAGAGCATTTGAGTGTTGTTTGTTAACACACTGTTCCAGCTTGCTTGCCAGCAAGGGCTTTGAAATGCCATACAGTTGTGGCAATAAACATGGCTCCAGCTGGTACCTCCACCATGAGCTCGGAATATCAGAAAGCTAAGGAATGGGCTGGATCAAGCCGTCGAAGCCATGCCTCAATCCTTTCCATATTGCTTAGGAAATTAAAGAATCATGGGGTCAGAAAAAAGAGAGATATACAGTAATAAGAGAGTCAAAGATGAAGTAACCTCTAAATGGTTTAGGGTGTGTTAAAAATATATGCAGGCTAAAGGTTAAAGTCCTTAAAATTAAAAAAGAAAGAGAGTAGTTGGGTGTGGGGATACAAACCATTAAACCCAACTCTTGGTAGACAAAGGCAGGCAGACCTCTTTGATTTCAAGGCATGGTGGTACACGTCTTTAATCTCAATGCTTGGAAAGCAGAGGCAGAAAGACCTCTGTGAGTTTAAAGTGTGGGGTCACATGTCTTTAATCACGAAGCTGGACGATAAAGAATAAAATTATATCATTTTCAGGAAAATAGATGCTAAGTAAAATAAGCTATTCCCCTAAAAACAAAGAGTCCTTTTTCTGTCTTATTTGGAATCTGAGTCTAACAAAAGCCTATGAAATTAAAAGGGGGACCATTGCAGGAAGGGCAGATTGGAAGAAATTAAAAAGTAATGGGGGACTAAAGCACTTCTGTGCATGTATGTTATGCCCAAATGTGCAAAGTCCCTGCAAAAGCAAAAAAAAGGAGACCAAGTCTGTCAGGAGCCATTTCCTTCCTAAAAATCATTACAGGAACCATCACTCTGGGGAGTCTGCAGAGAACCCCACACCCATAATTATGTTAAGAATCGTTCTATTGACAGAACGTACCCCACCCAATTAAGCTGTTAATGGAGAACTATCTGTTAGCAGAACCCACCCAACATTCCAAACTATCTAGGGAACTAGGTGTGTCAACTCATGACTGACATCCTGGCCTACGTGACCTGAGCAAACGTAAGCTCCTGGCCTACGTGACGAACCTGAACCACATGACCTGGACCATGTGGTGAGATCCCGTGCCCCTGCCCCCCAAGCCCCTCATCCAGGGGCTATATAAGCAGCAACCCTGATCCTAATAAACAGAGGCTTCGACAAATCTTTGCCTAGCCTCCTCCTTCTTTCCTAGCCCATTCTCTTCCAGATAGCACCCCTCCGTGACCTTGGAATTACTGAAATGCCAGGCAGGTTACAACCCTAGACTGAGTAAGCCGCCAAGGCAATCAACAGTGGCGCCCGAACCAGCGACTCGGAGTACGGTCAACTATCGGACAAGAAGAAGAAAACAGAAGGTTCTGCGGCTGTAGGACTCTGACAGATCTGCAGGACAAGGTAGGTGCAGGTTCACCGTCATCCAAAAAGAGATGGGACAGTCACTTTCAAAGGAAGAGAAATTCATACAGGAATTTAAGCAATTGCTCAGGGAAAGAGGGGTAAGTGTCAAAAAAAAGAGATTTAGTTGCATTTTTCTGTTTTATAGATGAAATATGCCCCTGGTTAACTTTAACTGGCTCAGAAATACACCCTAATATTTGGGATAAGGTGGGTAAAAGATTTAGTAAACTGATTAAAGCAGGTGATTCTGTGCCGGACGTTGTTCTTACTTACTGGTCCCTAATCAGAGACATCATAAATAGCCCAGAATGTGGAGGGGAGAGTTCCCGTCTCCTGACAATAGTTACTGAATTCTTAGAGGCATTCCGCCCGCCATCTTGTAATGAGAAGCGGTGTCCTTCAGCATGCCCTTCAGTTATTATTAGTATCCCGGAGGATTCCTCCTCAGGGCCTATTAATCCCATGGCAAGTCCCCAAGAGGAAACCATGCCGGCTGGAGATAAGAGTCAAAAATTGCCTAATGGCATTTATCCATTGCTGGTTACTTTTAAAAATGATACCAAACCTAGCCAGCAAGACTCGATCACTGGATTCGATGTATGGAAGAGCTCTCAGATTCAGAGTCTGAAAATGAGCTAGAAGCGGCTTGATATAAGGCAGGAAAGCCTTATATCAGAGGAGAGAGTGTTCCCTGCGTCTTCCTTAGTCAGCCAAAAAGGACTCCGCAGCCGCCGCCCTATGCTCTGACCGCCCCCGATTGCCTGCCTTTACCTACTCCTTTGGTTCAGGAATTAGTTAATACAAAAGCTGCCCTTAAGGCACAAATAGGAGGTCTCAAGCAAGTGCTTACATTACAGCATGAAATCTCGGACCTTTCCTCTCAGATTAGGGACTTACAATTCACTATGGGAAAAGGCATGATTTTAGACAAACGGGCAAACTCTAGATCTAATTGTAAAATGGTCTATCCAGTTATAACGCGGTCATGAGCTAGAGAGGCAGACACCACTGAGCTCCACCCTGATACCGCAGGGAGACCAGGAGAATTGTGATGAAGTTCAGGAGACCTCTGATACTGAGGAGGATCCCGAACAAAGTGAAGGTGACACCTCTCAGCTCATATATAAAAATTTAAAAATTAAACATATTAAAGACCTTCACTCAGCTGTTAAAAACTATGGAATACATGCACCTTTTACTCTTTCCATATTGGAGGGATTATCAGGGGATGGATTTATGTTGCCCATAGAATGGGGCAGGGTGGTTCAGTCAGTATTAACTAGAGGACAATATCTAACCTGGAAGATTGAGTTTCTCAATAGGGCTGAGGCCTTTGCTAATAACAATAGAAAAAACCCACTAAGTCAGACTGCCTCCTGGACAACTAATAAAATTGCTGGCCAGGGTAATTTTGCAGATGAGGAGAAACAAAGGGGTTGTCACCTGGAATACTTTCGCAGAAAGCGCGCAGGCAGCCCTGGCAGCCTGGAAGCCAGTTCCCTTCACTAGCGACACTACCACCCGGCTCACTAAGATCATTCAGGGGCCTCGTGAGCCATATGCCCAGTTCATGGGTCAGCTCCAAGAAACAGCAGAAAGCATCTTGGGGCCTTAGGAAATGCAGGGGACTTTGGTCAAACAACTAGCCTTGCACGCAAATGCTGCATGCAAAGCTGCATTAAGGGGAAAAAATGAGGGACATTGACGTTTCTGGTATGATTAAAGTGTGTAATGAGGTAGATACTTTTGGCCATCAGCTATCAAAGTCAATCAGCCTGGCCATTGGTGCAGTATTTCAGGGACAAAGGGGACACTCTCACCCCCAATGGAAGACATGTTTCATCTGTGGTCAACTGGGACATTTTGCAAGGGAATGCCCCTCGCGACAGATGGTTGGGAATAATCGAAACGGTCCTGGGAATAGAAGGGGTGATTCCCTCGGGACCCTGCCCCCGATGCAAGCGGGGTGCACATTGGGCAAGTGAGTGCAAATCCAAAGCTGATGTATTGGGCAGCCCCCTAATCCCTGCCTCTGCTACTGCGGTTCAGGGAAACGGGGAAGAGTCCCCGATTGGGGGCCCTTACTCACCAACTTTGTACAAGCCAGCTCAAACCCTGATACCCAATATAAGGGAGATGTCCCAATGTCAAAACTTCTTTTCCGGGCCACCCCAGGGAGTGCAGGATTGGACTTGTGCCCCTCCTCCACCCGGATTATAACCCCCGAGGATGGGACCACAATTATAGAGACGGGTCTATATGGCCCCCCTCCTCCTGGCATGTTTTATCTCATTATAGGGTGAGCTTCATGTTCTCTAAAGGGGCTTTCTGTTATCCCCTCTGTAGTTGATGCTGATTATAAAGGAGAAATTAAATTACTTGCCACTGCTACCGAGGGCCCCTTAACTCTTAGAGCTGGACATCGCATAGCACAAGCCCTGCCATTGCTTGTGATGATAGGACAATTCCCCTGCCAAGGAAACGAGTGTGGTGCCTCGAGCCACGGCTCTTCTAATATATATTGGGTGCAACAGCTTTCTGATACTCGACCTATGATGACATTATGGTTAGATAATAAACAATTTCAGGGTCTTTTGGATACGGGTGCAGATGCCACTATTCTATCATCTAGATATTGGCCTAAGGCATGGCCTGTGGATTCCACCGCCAACCACTTACAAGGTATAGGACAAACCCAGAGTACTCTGCAAAGCTCCAAGCTGTTAACTTGGAAGGATAAAGAGGGCAATTCAGGTACCATTCAGCCCTTTATAGTCCCAGGCCTCCCGGTTAACCTCTGGGGAAGGTACATCTTAAAACAAATGGGAGTTATTATGCTTAGCCCTAATGAAGTTGTCACTAAACAGATGCTTAATATGGGATTTCTCCCTGGTAAAGGATTAGGGAAGGAAGAACAGGGGCCTACAGGCCCTATCGCTTAGGCATAGGTGAGGACCTTTTTTCATAAAAACCACTGATCCTCCTGCACTCCAGGCTGATAGGATATCTTGGAGAACTAATGACCCAGTCTGGATTGATCAGTGGTCTATGCCTCAGGAAAAGGTTCAGGCTGCCCTGCAGTTAGTGAAGGAACAACTAGAGCAGGGACATCTTGAACCCTCCACATCCCCATAGAACACCCCCATTTTTGTTATTAGAAAGAAAAATGGGGACTGGAGACTGTTACAGGACTTAAGGGAGGTTAATAAGACCATGATGCCCATGGGGACTTTACAACCAGGCCTGCTGTCACCGGTTGCTATTCCCAAAGGATTTCATAAAATTGTTATTGATATCAAAAATTGCTTTTTTTGTAACACTTTGCATCCTGCTGATTGTAAACAATTTGTGTTCTCTATTCCAATTATCAACCATGCTGGCCCAAATCTGCAATTTCAATGGTGAGTCCTGCCTCAGGGTGTTGAAATAAGAGGGGCGGCAGGGCTGCGTCCCTGGTACCCGGCTGCCCGCATGGCTAGCTTATGCCCAAAATAATTACATGGAAACTGTATTCTTTTAAACACTGCCTGGCCCGGCTAGTTCCAGCTTCTTATTGGCTAGCTCTTACATATTGTTCTAACCCATTCCTAATATTCTCTGTAGCCCACAAGGTGGCTTACCAGAGAAGATCTTAACCTGCATCTGTCTGGAGTGGGAGAACCATGGCGATTCCTTGACTCAGCTTCTTTCTCCCAGCATTCTCTTCTGTTTTCTCCACCTACCTAAGGGTTGGCCTATCAAATGGGCCTAGGCAGTTTCTTTATTAATAAGAAATCGCTCCCACATTACCAGGGCATGGCTAACTCACTCACTCTGTGTCAGTGTTTTGTAGCTCAATCTGTAAACCCCATAAGATTGCTATATCCCACTGCGTACATTCTTCATTATACAGATGACGTATTAATAGCTGCTGATAAGATTGAGGTAGTAAATCAAATAGCTCAGGATTTAGTTTTAGCCTTACAAGGTAGAGGTTTTATTATACCTCCAGAGAAAATTCAAACTTGTTATCCCTTTTTATTTCTGGGATTTCAATTGGACCCAACATTGATTCATACGCAAAAGATTTATATTAAAAGAACCAAATTAAGTTGTTTAAATGATTTTCAAAAACTCTTAGGTGATATTAATTGGCTACGCCCTTATCTCCAACTCACAACAGGAGATTTAAAACCATTGCTTAATATATTACAAGGGGACCCCGATCCCAGCTCTCCCAGGAGTCTCACACCAGAGGCAGAAGCTTCACTCATAAAAGTAGAGGAAGCTATATCTCAGCAAGGCATGGGATACTTTGATCCCGCAAAAATTCTTTATTTGTTGGTATTTAACACTGACTATAGGTCTTCCGGACTTCTGTGGCAAGAGGAGCAACCACTTTTATGGGTTCATGCACCTGCTACCTCATCCAAAGTCTTGCCCCCATATCCCTTCTTGGTAAACCAAATCCTGTTTTCAGGTATTAAGACTGCAGTTCGCTATTTTGGCCGCAACCCTGACGTTGTCATCACCCCATATTCGGGACAACAAATTGCCTGGCTACAGCAGAGTCACGATGAATGGGCTGTGTTACTTGCTGGATTCCGCGGAAAGCTTGACACTCACGTGCCAGGAAACAAGCTTATCGAATTTCTTAATATCACATCTTTTACATTTTTAAAGAACACATGCCTGCGGCCCATCCCAAATGCCTTCTTGTTTTTATAGATGGCTCGAAAAATGGAAAAGCCTCATATGTTATTAATGATAAGGCCTACTCTATCGATACCCCATATAGATCTGCCCAGATGGTAGAATTGTATGCAGCATTCACCATATTCCAATTGATCTGCCACCAGGAATTTAATTTGTTCTCTGATAGTCAATATGTTGTTAGGGCCCTTCAGGTCCTCGAAATGGTGCCTACCATTCAGCCTTCAACACCTACATTTCAATTGTTTTCCAAAATCCAAAGGTTAATTAGAGATAGCTCATATTTATTTTTTGTGGGCCATATTCGAGCACATTTGGGTTTGCCTGGACCTTTAACATGGGGGAATGAATTGGCAGACAAGAGCACTCGTTTAGTAGCCTCGGACTCTGTATAGGATCCCATGAAGGAGGCCCAGGCTGCCCACTTGCTTCATCATCTTAATGCCTCAACCTTGTGTCTTAGATTTGGTGTAACTAAGAGAACAAGCCAGATAAATTGTTAAAAAACTGCAAGAATTGTGTGACCCTTTTGCCTAAACCTCAGTGGGGAGTCAATCTTCGGGGCCTGATCCCAGGGGAACTATGGTAAATGGATGTTACTCATATCCCTTCCTTTGGTAAACTTAAATATGTTCATGTCACTATTGATACTTATAGTGGCTTCCTGTGTGCGTCCGCTCAGACGGGGGAAGCCACTAAACAGGTTATTGCCCATTTGTTTCTTACATTTTCTGCAATGGGACAACCCAAAATACTTAAAACTGACAATGGACCTGGATACACTAGCCAGAAATTTAAACAATTCTGTGCCCAGTTAAATATAAAACATTGTACTGGTATTCCCTACAATCCACAAGGCCAGGGCATTGTTGAACGTGCCAATCAGACACTTAAGCATACCATCTTTAAATTAATGGCACAAGAGACACTTCACCCCATAAAAGGTAATGCTAAGATAATCTTGGCCCATGCTCTCTTTGTGCTCAATTTCCTAACATTGGATAATCAGGGAAGGTCTGCTGCAGTCAGACTGTGGCACCCCTCTACCCAATCTACCTATGCACAAGCCCTTTGGAAGGACCCCTTGTTGGGTGCCTGGGCTGGCCCCGACCCTGTGCTTATTTGGGGAAAAGGCCATGCATGTATTTATGATACCAAGGCTCAAGATGCCAGATGGCTCCCTGAACGTCTGATAAAATTGTATAATCCAACCAGGGAAAATAAGCCCTGAGAAAATTTCCCTTATTGTGTTTTCTTTCAGATGCTGACAAAAATCTTGACACCACCTTGGCTATGGGTCCTCCTAATTTGGACCTGTCATCTTGGAGAAGCAGCACCCCTGTATCAATTTTTCAATTTTGCCTGGCAAGTTATAAATGAAGCAGGTGACATCGCTAACTCCTTCTCCACTATAGCTGCAACTCCTGATTGGGGCCCTTTAGAAGTAGATCTCTGCAAATTGGCTTTGGGAAGCCATTTAGATTGGGGAGTACACGATAAGTTTCTCCCTTTAACACAGGCTCCAGAAATTCCATTTGATTTCACGAAGGAGCCTGGCTGTACCACTAGATTTAGCAGGCACGTCCTCGCTCTCACACCAATATATGTTTGACCCGGAGCCTCCCACAGAGATCGCTCCCTGGCCTCCAAATGTGGATTTAGTCCTGACTATTTCTGTGCCTCATGGGGCTGTGAAACTACTGGGGATACATATTGGAATTCCTCTTCTTCCTGGGATTATATTCAAGTTAAGAGAAAACTTTTTATCCCCAAAGCAAAGTGTAGCTGCTTGATGTGCACCTCACAGATGGTGTAACCCCTTAGTAATCACCTTTACAGAAGCAGGAAAAAGGTTTGATTGGGTCAGTTCTAGAGGACCAGAGTGGGGGCTCCATCTCTATAGGAGCGGAAGAGACTTTGTGGTGACTTTTAAAATAAAGTTACTAAAAACAGTCCCCCAATTCGCTGTTACCGCGGTAGGCCCCAATAAGGCATTGCATTTTCTGACCAGAGAGCAACTTAGTCGTCCTTCAACTCACAAACAAACTCCGACCAACAGTTTCTCTGTATCGGCCCCTCCCTTTCAACCCACCCTGCCCCAAGGACCTCCCTCTTCTGCTGATCTTATTCTATCTATGGTCAATGCTTCTATAGTTGCTTTACATGCTATTAATGATTCCCTATATGAGGAATGCTGGGTTTGCTTTTCACCAAAGCCACCCTTTTATGAAGGCGTGGCTGCCTTTGGCTCCCCCAACTTAACAAATGATACAAGGCATATAAGGTGGCATCCTGTTGATGGTGAAGGTCTTACGATAAGCCAGGTCTCTGGCATAAGATTATGCCTTAGGAGACCAGCCTTGCGCTTCCCTCAACCATTGCAGTATACCTGCAATCAGACACTTATTGTCAATATTTCTTTTTCTTATATCTCTGCACCTGAAGGATTCTATTTTGCCTGTTCCTTGGGCCTCACCACTTATATAGTTACCAATAACTTTTTGATCAATGAAGATTATTGTGTGCTAGTGCAGGTGGTACCTCGTCTGACAATATGTGAGTCAGAGAATCTCCTCCACTTTTGGGAACAGGGCGCTATTATGCCCCGATACAAGAGGGAACCTATTTCAGCCATTACCTTTGCCATTATTTTGGGATTAGGAGCCACCGGTGCAGGAACGGGGATTGCCTCTCTTATCACCTCCCAACAGCAATATGCTTAATTTAGTCTGGCAGTAGACAGAGACATCCAGGAATTACAAAAGGGTCTTGAAAACCTAAAAGATTCATTAGTCTCTCTGTCAGAGGTGGTTCTGCAGAATAGACGAGGCCTTGACCTGGTTTTTCTTAAAGAAGGGGGACTTTGTGTTGCCCTTAAAGAAGAATGTTGCTTTTATTCAGATAAAACAGGCTTAGTACAGGATAGCATACAGAAGGTAAAAAATAGTTTAGAAGAAAGAAAAAGAAACAGAGAAAAGCAGAAGTCTTGGTACCAAAACTGGTTCTCCACTTCCCCCTGGCTGTCCACACTTTTGCCTAGTTTATTGGGCCCTCTTATGGGACTATTACTGCTATTATCCTTCAGCCCTTGGGCCTTTAAAAAAACTAACCCACTTTATTAAGACCCAGATTGACGAAATAACAAAGGATTCCATAGCTGTTCATTACCATCACCTGAAAACTCAAGGCTCCATGGAGGACCTCAGAGCTGCAGAGAAAGAGCAACCTGCAGCCGCTCTCCAATTTTCCACCCTTGCTACTCATCCCAAACCCTTTAGGTCCTGGAATCCCTGGAAAAAAATGTTTGGCAGGCAGCACTCGTAATCTTATTGTGGAGTAGGCATTTAGGAAGGAGATATACCATAGGCCAGATTAAAAGGTGAATACTGGGTTTAGAAGGTGCCCCTTTCTTCTTGTCTGGAAGATGGAGTTATTGGTGCCCAAATTATATCATTATATCTTTTGTTTGAGGAGCTCCTCACAGTTTTTTCATTAATGATAGACGCAGGGGCCCAATGACGGGAGTTAGTGTGGATCCTCACCTGAACAGCACACCATACAGAGGTTGTAGAAACTGGCTCAACAGGGCATGGTGCCAGGTATGAGGAGTGCCCTCCACATGGCCTAAGACAGGATGCCCTGTGATCTTCTTACTTTAATCCTGCTAGATACCTTTTATTTGAGGAGCTCCAAGGATGGGCAACTTGTGGCAGGACATCCCCCAACCTAAGACAGGGTCCTGGGATCCCGAGGAAGGGTAAGGGGGAAAGAAAAAGGACCTGGTCCGCACTCGACCTAAGAATCATCAGGCACCCCTCTGTTCCCAGGAGAGGTAAATTGCTTCATCATTTGAGAGGAGGGTCTCTCCTTGTCCCAGTTCCTTCTCCTTTAGATCTGACACCATGGTTGACTCTGACTTGGTGCCCTCCATTTAATAGCTGCCTGCATTTATAAAAGGAAGGGGGATCTGTCAGGAGCTGTTTCCCTCCTAAAAATCATTACAAGAACCATCGCCCTGAAGAGTCTGCAGAGAAGCCCACACCCATAATTATGTTAAGAATCGTTATATTGACAGAATCTACCCCACCCAATTAAGCTGTTAAAGCAGAACTATCTGTTAACAGAACCCGCCCCACATTACAAACTATCTAGGGAACTAGGTGTGTCAACTCATGACTGACCTCCTGGCCTACGTGACCTGACCGAACGTAACCTCCTGGCCAACGTGACAAACCTGAACCATGTGACCTGGACCACGCAGAGAGATCCCATGCCCCTGCCCCCCAAGCCCCTCATCCAGGGGCTATATAAGCAGCAACCCTAATCCTAATAAACAGAGGCTTCAACAAATCTTTGCCTAGCCTCCTCCTTCTTTCCTAGCCCATTCTCTTCCAGATAGCACACCTCTGTGACCCTGGAATTACTGAAATGCCAGGCGGGTTACACCCCTAGACAGAGTAAGCTGCCAATCAACACGATTCCTGTATGTTGAAAAAAAAAAAGCCTTTATTTTAACCAAGTTTGCAAACTTGGTCTCTCTGCATGCCCAATGTATTGGAATAACTGAAGAGCCCTGAGCTCAATTAGAATTGGGTTTTTATAGTAGTAAAGGTAGGGGTGAGGGGTTTCTGAGGTTCAGGACCTCTGATGGGTTGACATTTGCCTAGGGGTGTCCTGGTGAACATGCACTGGCAGCTGATCCTATCTACAGTGGTTGGAATGTTAGGCATTTCCTTAAAATGGTCTGTTTTGGGGCAGTGGTCAGGTAATCTCAGCTTGTGGTTTCTCCTGCAAAGAAGTATTGCCTCAGGGTAAACTACTGAGACTCAGGCCTCTTACTAAATTTATGGATGGCTGATTTCTTCTCTGGCAGATAGAATGTTTGGAATTAAAGAACTTAGCTTATCGTGGCTGGCCCCCATGGTATGGAAGTGCTATTATGAATTAACTTTGAGCAATATTAATATGTGCAAATAAAAATGAAAAAGAGGGGTTGGAGAGATGGTTCAGGAATAAAAAGCACCGTCTGCTGTTCCAGAGGACCCAGGTTTGGATCCCAGAACATAAATGTTGAGTCCTAACCATCCATACCTTCATTTCCCAGGGTTCCAACACTGACTTCTGGCCTCTGAAGGCACTGTGTGCAGACATACATGAAAAGTTTCTGCACCCCAATAAACCTTTCCACTGACGCAATAATCCAAATCAGAACAAATCAATCTTAATTAGAAAAGGACCAGGTTTAATGGATACCAATGCTCCCGGGTAGCCTTCTAACCACGCAGAGAGGAGACAGGGCAGGAAGAAACCACATGTTTGGTCTCTAGGGTACAATTTAAATACCCGGTAGGAGTGGTCTTGATCATCTCTGGGGCAGAGTCATCATTTGGTGGGCTTTCTCAGAGGTGGAGTCTGGACTGAGGCAACTTCCAGGGGAGGGGACTTGGGATGAAACTTCCACCCAAACATTCCAGACTCTGGATATATGGATGCCAGTGTCTGGGGTGACACTTCCAACCAAACACTACATACAGGCAAAACACCCAAACACGTGAAAATAATGACTCTCTAAGACAATGAAAAAGGAAAAATCTGTTAATTTTGTGCCCTAAAATGCTACAAAATATTTTTTGGTTATAAATTTTTCGATGGAGTCTTTTCATATTTTCTACATATTGCAGCATGTCATCTGACAGCATAGACAGCTCATCTGCTTCTTTAAAAAATGAATGCATTTTATTTATGTCTCTTGTCTGATTGTTTGCTTTAATATTTTCAGAACTGATTTGAATAAAGGTCAAAATTTTTAAAGTATTCTTCATTATTGAGAATTTCATACATATATACAATGAAATATTATTATTATCTATCCACCACTTTCTTCCTCTAACTCCCTCCATGTATCACACAACATGATCCCCACTAATTTCATGTCATTTGTGTATATGATAACCATTAAAGGGTGTGGGGCCATCCAATGAAGCACAGAAAAACTATCAGTAACCATAACCTCAAATGAGAAGAAAACTTTAAATTAAAAATAAGGGTGCTTAAAGTAGACATTCTTGCCATATACCAGACCTTAGAGGTCAAACTTCCATTTGTCTTACTGAATATGATGTTAGTGGTGCACTTGTTACAAATGGCATTTGTCAAGGAAATTTCCATTCTTGAGAATTTTTGTTATGAATGGAAACTGAAAGTTGTCAAGCATCTTGAGATGACCATGTCATTTTTTGTCTTTCATTCTGTTCATTTGGTGTGTCAAATTGACTGATGAACATGTAACATTTTATCCCCAAAATAAATCGCACCCCATCATAGTGTGTAATCTTTTGGATGGGTTGTGGAATTCAGTCTGTTAGTATTTTATTGAGGACTTTTGCATCTACATCATTAGTGTTATTGGACTCTAGTATTCTTTTTAAATCGTGTTCATTTAGTTATTTATTTTGTGGTAGAGGGATATATACATACACACATGAAGATCAAAGGGCAGCTACAGGAGTCAGTTCTCTTCTACTATGTATACTCCAGGAATCTAAGCAAGGTCCTAGGACTTGGTGGCAGACTTCCTCACCTGTTGAACCATCTCACCAGTTCTAGGTATTTTCCTTATGGTATGTGTCAAGCTAATTAGAGTATTTTCTTTGGTACCAGCATTATGCCAACATCATAAAATGAGTTTACGTAGATTCCCTCTACTGACATTTCCTGACAGAATTTAAGAACTGGACCTGATTCTTTTTTAACTTTTTATGTGGGTATGCTAGTATATGTGCACTTGTGCATATGTAAGTGTGGTGCATTTATATTTAGTATATCTACATGTGTGTATAGTCCTGAAGGCCAGAGGTAGATGTCTCATGACCCTCTCTAGCTCTTTGTTTCTCAGCTTTATTCCACTGAGGCCAGCTCTCTCACTGAATCTGGAGCTTGAACTTATGTCAAGAAAACCACAGTGAGCCATCGATGGTGGCACACACCTTTAATCCCAGCACTCGGGAGGCAGAGGCAGGCGGATCTCTGTGAGTTTGAGACCAGCCTGGTCTACAGAGCTAGTTCCAGGACAGGCTCCAAAGCCACAGAGAAACGCTGTCTCTAAAAACCAAAAAAAAAAAAAAAAAGAAGGAAAGAAAGAAAGAAAGAAAGCCACAGTGGTCCTCCCACCTCTACCCATATAGTGCTGGGGTTGTAGGTCTGACTGCAGCCACACTGCATTCAAAAACTTAAGGTTTCTTCGATCTAAACTCAGGTCCTCATGTTTGAGCAGCAAGTGCTCCTACTTACTGAATCATCTCTCTCAACCCTTAATTTCTATTTACATATACAACAGAATTCATCAATAGTGTTGAATCACTGGTCCATTTGCCTCAGTATGTTGTATGTTTCTAGAATGTATTTGTTTCTTTTCACTTTTCCAATGTCTTAATAATAGGCCTTTATGTTCCTTTTTATTACTAACACACATACTATAATTTCTCCCTTTTCATCTTATTTTCAGTGTGTGTGTGTGTGTGTGTGTGTGTGTGTATGTGTGTTGATGTGGAAGGGCATACATGCAAGTCCCATTTGAAAGTCAGAGTCATCTTTGCTGCATGAGTTGTCTCTTTCCACTTTTACATGGCTTCCAGAAATTGAACTCAAATCTACTAGGATCGTGAGGCAATCTCTCTACCTGCTGAGTCGTCTCACAGGCCCCATTATTCTTATTTATTTCTTTAAATGAGTAATTGAGTATTCTTTTTTATTGGTTTGAAATTAATTTATAATTTTTTTAAAATTTATGTTAACATGCAGAGTAATTTACTTTATTATCATATTCTATTTCGATATGACAGGCATGTGATATATACATATCCATGGAGGCAAAACACCCATGAACATAAAATGAAAATAAATCTCTTAGTTTAAAAAAAGCTATATAAGGCTAGTCACACACCAAAGAAACTGGGTATAATGATGGTAGCCAGGGGTGTGGATGGAAGAGTGGTAAGAAAATGTTGGGCAGATGGTACATATTTTCAGTTATCAAACGAATTATGAAATCTGTTACCCAACATGGTGACTCAAGTTAATAATGCTATATAAATCATTGAACGTATCAGAGAACTAATTTTCACATTTGGAAGTTGTGATTTTTTTTTAAAACTGACAATAGAGTGTGAAGAAATGTGGAAAAAATTATTCAACCTGAGAGCCTCAGCAAATTTCTGAACAAAGATGCAAGCTATTGTAGAAGCACACAAAGCCTGAGGGGAAAGCAACCGGTCTTGTCATCTACTATATCAAAATGTTATTCTAGGGATTTTTCTGCTTTTTCTCTCAGAGAAGCAATATTTCTCATCAATTTTGAAGGATACTAAAGTGTATTTTTAAAAAACAATATGTTTAAAAGATGGGTGGTGGTGGTGTATGCCTTTGATTCCAGAACAGCCAGGGCTACTCAGAGATACCTTGTCTCAAACTCTCCAGTCCCCAGAAAGATTTGTGCATCAAAGAATGTTTAAACATTTCTCATATAAGGGGACAATGATTGGACTCCTTGTTCACTTTTTTAAAGCAGAGAGCATTGTTTAACACAGACCAACTTGTTCAAAGAAGAATCAAGACACTGGTGTGACGTGGACTGTTGTAGATCTAGAGCACTGAACTGAATATATAAATGGCTTTTATCACAGCATAAAAAAGGCAAATAATTAATTTTGGTTTTGGTATTTCAAGGCATGGTTTTTCTATGTAACATTCCTGGCTGTCTTGGAACTCAACTCTGTATACCAGGCTGACCTCGAACTCACAGAGATCCGTCTGCCTCTGCCCCCCAAGTAATGGAACTAAATGTGTATGCCACCATCACTCTGCTTCAAATTAATTTTTTTAATATTTATTTATTTTATATTATGCATTTTTACAAACTGCATTTGTAACGTGAGGTCCTGCTCATTGGGGTTTCCATCCCGCCCAGTACCCGACAGCCGGCAAGCCCCAAAGAAAATCACATGGAGAGTCTGCATTAATTATAAACTGATTGCCCATTAGCTCAGTCTTCTTATTAGCTCTTGTAGCTTATATTAACCCATTATTCTTATCTATGTTAGCCACATGGCTTCGTACCTTTCAGTTGGGCAGGTTAAATCTTGCTTCTCAGTGGTCTGGGCTGGAATGGGGAAAGAGCTTCTTTCTTCCCAGAATACTCCTGTTCTCATCGCCCCACCTCTACATCCTGCCTGGCCAATCAGAGTTTATTTAAAATATGATTGACAGAATACAGACAATTCTTCCACACCATGCATGAATGTCAGTGCAACACATGCATGTAGTGCCAATAAAAACCAGAAGAGGATGACAGATTTCTGTAATTACAGATTTTTGTGATCTGCCTTAGTAGTGTTAGTTGGGAATTGAACCTAAGTCCTCTGGAAAAGCTCTTAACTGCTGAGCCTCCTCTACAGCCTCAGCAATTGAACTTGTATGCAAAATATATGCATAGGGAAAATAAACTACCACATCAGGCAATTTATTTAACTAAATCTACTTAATGAAATGTTAATCTCATTCCAGAATTTTGCATATCAATTGTTAGTCAGTTCTCTATTGCTGTGACAAAATATTTGACTGAATCAACTTAGAAGAATTATTCATTCCAGACTTTGAGATTTCAGTCCATGGTCAGTTGTCAACACTGTCTTTGTGCCTGTGTTATGACAGTACATGGAGAAGACAGGATGTGGTGAAGCAAGATAGTGGCCAGGAAACAAAGAAAAAACGAATGGAGGCTGGGGTCTCATTATCCCCATTAAGATCATATCCCTCACAGAAATCTTTGTCCCACTAGTATCACCACTTAAAGAGGCCGTCAATGCCACAAGCCAGAGGTGAAGCATGTATAAACCACAATGATTTGATATTACTATAAGTAGTCCAGAACATAAAAGTTGTGAAAGAATTGAAGAAAAGCAATGCACTCTGTGAGGGTTCCTTTTATCTGTCAGTTGGGAGGCTATAAAGTGTAAGATGTTTGGTCCAACATGATGTGTGCCTGTGAGAGTATTCTGGAATGAGATTATTGCCCTTTGTCATCATTTCATTTTCCACTGCTAATAACAAAATATCACAAACTTGTTGAGTTTGAAAGGAAGCTTATCATGGTTCTGATGGTCAGAAGTCTATATTTGGTCAGAGCCTTCTTGCTGACTGAGTCTTGTGGTGATGTATGATGTCACATGGCAAGAGACAGGACTATTAAAATCATGTATAAAGCATAACATCCTTCATCATAAGGCAGGCATCATAGAATCCAGTTGAAAGCCTGGACATAACAAACATTCAGTGAAGGAGAATTCATCCTATTATTTCTTTAAAACGATTCCCATGGTGGGTTGGCGGAGCTCGCCATGAGAGAGCAGCTACAAACGATCCCCGGGTGGGCTGGCGGTTCCCGGGCGGGTCGGTGGAGCCCGCCATGGGAAAGCGGCTACAGGAGGGCATGCGCCGTGCCCACAGTGGCGGCAGGTAACAAACATGTAAACAAAGGAAATAGACATAAGTATTTATTAAGGAAGGTGGAGAAAGAAAGACAGAGAAAAGAGATAAAAGGAGAGAGGAGAGATAAAAGAAGAGAGAGACAGAGAAAACGCGTGCGCACGCCAAGGAAGCAGAAAGAGAGAGAGAGTCCCAAGATGGCGATGGGCGGGTCAGAGGTTATGGGAGTGGGCGTGGCTAGGGTAGGGACCAAAAGAATTACATTCCCACATCTTGCTTTTGATAAAAAGCAAATTAGACACTTTAGTTTGAAGGAATTGGCGCGGTGAATTCTCAAGACTGCTTCCGGCTGATTGTGGGCGTTGTCTTGGGGGGGGGCGTGAGAGAAGGCTGGGTTGCTGGGAACATCCTGGCATAGCTGGTCTCTTTGCTTCTGACCGATGTCTGTGGCATGGAAATGTCTGGAGTCCCTGTTTAAGATGGATTTCTTGATTTGGCTCCCTGGAACTCACGAGAACTCCTTGGGTTTGTGAAAACAGAAGTTTTATACATATATAATGACTGTAGCATAAGAGATAAATTTGGTCTGAAATTTGTTTGGTGAGGTCACCTTGTAAATCCTCAACCTGGAAAAACCTCTCAGCTGTCAGACTGTCAGAGATCTTTGAGAAGGATAAGATTTTACTTGAGTTACTGATTAAAAAATGACAGAGAACTTACTTGGTTGGCACCCAGAGCTACGCTTTTTTTTTGGGTCCTCCATGGTCGCTGAAGGTTGCACTTGAGCTTTGCTGTTTAGCGCAGGGCCTGCCAGGCTCCAGAAGATCCTGTGGGCTAAGAAATCTGTAGGAAGACAGGCCTACCTTGACCTGAGCAGCTAGGCTGTCGATTCCGGTGATTCCGTCCACGCCTAGAGATCTTTAGTTTAGAAGAAAGGCAGGCTTTCCCAATGGTCAGCGCTCTGCAGTTGAAGTGAGATGCAGAAGGACGTTGTTCTGCGCGTGACTGTCTTCTTTGGAGGGAGCAGAAAGCTGCTGCTAGGAGCCAACCTGTCTCTTTGTTCTGAAAAGTATTTTTTTAATAATCAAACACTTAAATATCACATTCCCCAGATCTCTGAGCAGTTGAGGGCTGTTTATCAGGTATAACTATAGTATAGAATTTGTTTGGAAAGTTGGGTCTGAGCTTGACCAAATTGGCTCTCAACAGGTAAGATTTACATTTGTAAAAAGATAGAGGGAAAAGCTGCTTGAAATATAAGGTTAGCGGCAAAACTGACAATGGTAAAGAACAGCCTAAGAGACTTAAACGTACATACCAGTTTAAAATACAAGACTCATGTTTTGTAGTCTGAAATGAGATGTAATAAACAATTATACATAGAGAGAGTGAACAAGAATTGGGCAATGTGGATGCCTCTGATGGGCCCTATCAAAGGCATTTGACCATTGCTCAAAACACATATAACAGAGTTAGCATAAGGAGTTTGGTGAAAACCTGGTGAGAAGGCAGGGTAAAACCGGGAGAGTGTGGTCACATGACCTGGCTCTCAGCCAAGATGGCGAAAAGGTCACCTGACCCATCTGGCCTTCAGCCAAGATGGCGACCGCCACGTGTAGTCTGCTCAGTTGGAAAGACCGCCAAGCCACAACAAAAGCCGCAGAGGGGAGGGGCAAAAGGCTGGAACCGAGAAAACGGCCGTGTATAGTTTAATGGGGCCATTTTGGACAAAAACTGATAAGTGTGAGGCATTAAAAGATGAGGTCAGAGTGATAGGTCTGGCCAAGTCTTGGAGCCAGGACGAACGAGTTTATCCATTTTAATGGTAGGAATGAGGGCGCCCATGGCAATTGTGGTACTGACTGCCGGAGGCACACGGGGGGTGCCACGAACACGGCAAGTTCTGATTACAGGCGTCCCTGATAAGCAGAAGGCCGTGCTAAGGCAGACTAACTGTCCCAAACCCGGCCGGGAGGGGCCGGTAAGAGGCCCGACCTCGGCGACCGACGGGAACCAAACCTGGCCGGGAGGAGGCAGTTACGCTGTTTTTTGGGGCTGACCATACAGCCGGACGGTGCCCGCTCCGTAGCGGACCCGACAAAGGTAGGAAGGAAGAACAGTAGGAAAACCAGGGCACCAAACCCTGGAGAGAATGGCTGAGAGCACCAAACTCTCAGTGGCGTCAGAACCAAACTTGCCAGGGGCAGAAGACCAGGAGAAGGGCGGGGGGAGGAAGGCAACTCCAACCTGGATCTGCCAGGGGAAGACGGCCGGACGTCCCCCAGGCGTACCAAGGAAAGAGAAGCCCGCCGGGTAAACTCACGAATTAGGCGGTATCAGTTGGAGATGGCCGTGTTGAGAAGCCGTGGTGAGAAGCGGTGGCTGTAGGTCCCGGTTCTGACTCTGTGTCTGGCGTGAGGTCCCGGACTCCGGGAGGCGCCAGAGGCCCGGAGTCTGGACCTCGGGTGGAGAATCCGGCTTGAAGAAGTCCCGGGTTTTGGCACCAATATTATTCCTTTAAAACGATTCCCATGGTGGGTTGGCGGAGCCCGCCATGAGAGAGCGGCTACAAACGATCCCCGGGTGGGCTGGCGGTTCACGGGCGGGTCGGTGGAGCCCGCCATGGGAAAGCGGCTACAGGAGGGCACGCTTCCTTGGCCCACGGTGGCGGCAGGTAACAGACATGTAAACAAAGGAAATAGACATAAGTATTTATTAAGGAAGGGGGAGAAAGAAAGACAGAGAAAAGAGATAAAAGGAGAGAGGAGAGATAAAAGAAGAGAGAGACAGAGAAAACGTGTGCGCACGCCAAGGAAGCAGAAAGAGAGAGAGAGTCCCAAGATGGCGATGGGTGGGTCAGAGGTTATGGGAGTGGGCGTGGCTAGGGCAGGGACCAAAAGAATTACACATCCTGTCTGTGAGCCTTAGATCTGAGATGCCACTCTTCTCCAGCCATCCAACTGGAGCATCAGATCATCATGGGTTTGGAACCTGACTTTCAAACTGAAGCTACATGTTTCTCTCTCCCATTCTCAGGCCTTTGTATACAGGCTAGAACCAGTAGTCTTCTGGCTCTCCAGATAAAGAAGTACATCATTTCAAATATATTGGCTTTTCTTTTCAGGTGAGCCAATTCCTTCTAAGTAAATGACTGTATTTGTGGATATCTGGATGTGAATGTATACAGATCTTCTAAGAGTTCTCTCATGGGCTGACTGCTGTTGAAGTAAGGAAACAGAATGTGAAGAAGTGGGATCGTAGATGCTGGGATAAGGATGCATAGTAAAATGCTGATGAAACTGAAGACTTGACTCTCTCAGAGAATTAGCATGGTGAAACTCTATTTAAAATACAAGTGACAGGGTACAGACCATTGTCCCAAAGCACTTCCCATTTTTTTAAAACAAGGACTCTGAATCAAATCTCCTTTTTTTAGCTCTTCTACTGATCATTATCCATAACAACTTGTAACCAACATTCTATACAAAGAAAAATATCCATAATCTATTTTTGGGGGGGAATGTGGGCATAGTTTTCCAGGCTACTTTCTGCTGATTGGGGGTGCCGATAATCTTATGGAGACCTAAAGCAAATTTAGAATTACGGTCAAGTCTTGACTGGAATATTCTGTGAGGCTTGATCATCTCATCCAGCAGTCTTGAGGCTCTTCTGGTTGTAAAACTCAGACATCTGGGCCTCCCACTCTTTTCTGAGATTTCTCAGAAGTTCTTCCTTGGTTAAACCTGATTTTTCTCAACCCGGACTGAATCCACAGCTTCTCATTTCCTATGGAAACAAAAGCAAAAGGTTGTCCTTGAACTCACAGGGATTCACCTGTCTCTGCCTCCCAAGTGTTGAGATTAAAGGTGTGTGCCACCACACCCAACTAGTCTCTTTTTTCTTTTAAGGACTTTATCCTTTTTCTTTTCCTCACAAGCCTACATATATTTTTAAATGCAGTGTAAAGCATTTAGAGGTTTCTTTGTCTTTGAATATATCTTTACTGTATATCCCTCTTTTTCTGACAACACGAGTCTTTAATTTGCTAAGCTATATGGCTAGGATTAAAGCCTGTAGCTTTGATGGCTAGATCCAGCCCATTCTTTAGCTTTCTGAGAGTCTAGCCTCATGGCAGAGGTACTGGCCAGATCCAAGTTTATTGCCACAACTCTATGGCATTTCAAGGTCCCTGACACCACCATGAAGAATTCTGTCAGCAATTCATAAACACCATTTAAATATTTGGTGGCAGGGCCTCTTAAAAGAGCTGCAAGGTTTTTGCAGCTAAAGCTGAGCCAGGAAGCCTCTCTTATATGAGATGCGCTTTTCTCTAGCAAACAGAGCCAACCTGAGAATATGCTGCTATCAATAAGCTGTTCTTAACTATATTCTTTTGTGTCTAGAATTACTTCCCAAGCTCTCTCAGGGTTTATGTAGATGCAGATGTGATTGTGGAAGATACAAATAATCCTACACTAGTTCAAAATTATGTACAATAAAGTGTTATTTATTTAGTGGAGACTCACAGATCACAGAATGGGGAACAGGAACAGAGTCTAGCAGCCAGAAGCAAGAATGAGAGCACACATGCTTTACAGCTGCATTTAAGTATAAGTGTAGAGCATAGTATAGTATAGTATAGTATAGTATAGTATAGTATAGTATAGTATAGTAAGTATAAGAGACCACACCCAAGTAGGCTAATATCTTAAAGTCTATTGGCTAAAGGAATGGAAGAAACTCCCACAGCACCTCCCCTTTTTCTTAAATAAGAGATTTCCAAACCCAATACAAAACTATATACACTAGAAACAGATAGTAAGTATAAGATTAGAATTTCAACCAGCATAACCAATATTAAGCAAGGAATGTATGCTAGATGTTTCAGTAAACGTTCTATCCTAAAGAGTCTAAGTCTTGTATGGGAAACGAATTGCCTGAAGAAACTAAAATGGCCTCACCACAGTGCCTTCCAAATCTTTTGGGGACTCAACTCTAATACTTCTTTCTGCTTCTGAATCTTGATCTAGTTTTAAGTCATCACAACCCACTAAAGATGGATTTTGAAGAGTTAGTCACAAGTATATGGCACACATCTTCATCTTCAGCCCTTGAAAGATGAGATGAGATCTTTCAAGGGGGGGGGTGAGAAGTTCAAGGTCAACTGTGGCTCCAAGGCAAGTTTGAGGCAAGTCCCCTGGGCTACATGAGACCCTGTCTCAAAAATAACATTTATATATAATTCAGTTGATAGGGTACTTGCCTAGTATGCTTGGGCCTTTGGATGAATCTCTGGCAAAAGATAGATAAAGAGCACTGGTGCACACCTGTGATCTCCATACTTAGATGGTAAAGGTAGCAGAATCAGGAGTTCAAGATCATCTTTAGTTAGGTACATGAAAATTTCAAGGTCAGCCTGGGGAATGTGAAGCCATGCCTCAAATGAATAAATAAATCTGTAGATGAACAACAAGTTTATCCTGGAGTCATTACAAATAAACCTACATGACTTGAAGCCGGGCAGTGGTGATACATGTCTTTATTCCAAGCATTTGGGAGGCAGAGGTAGGCAGATCTCTGTGAATTCAAGGCCAGCCTGGTCCACAAGATTCAGTTGCAGAACAGGCACCGAAGCTGTCAGAGACAGAGAAACCATGCCTCAAAAAACTAAAAAACATGAAAGAAAGAAGGTAAGGAAAAGAATGACTTAAATTTTCTATCTACAGAAAAAGATGAGGAATATTTGTAGAAATGGACACTAAGTATGTAGGATATGGGGCAATGGTTGTAGAAACAGGACTCTGAATTTACTGGCAAGAGCTAATATTTTAAGGTTAAAAGAGCTGCTTTTATTTCTTGATTGGCTAAAAATGAACGCAGAGGAAAGGCCACAGAGTCTGAGAGTGTACATAGGAGGAATTGGAAGTTAGTTTGATTGAGGTGCATTGTGTGAAATTAAGAAATAATCAATAAGGATGTTATCTTGGGGAAATAATAAGGAAACGAAAATAATGAACCCCGAGTTGGTCCACAGGAAAAGAAAATGCTACAGATGCCAAATTTGCCTTTGTTTATTACAGAATCAGGAAATTAAAAGCTTAAGAAAGTTAAAATGTTAAAAATGTGGGGAAGGACAGATTGAGAAGATAACTCAGCAATTAAGAGTCCTTGCCACTCTTCTAGAAGACCAGAGTTTAGTTCCTCACACCACATCCCAGCCACCTCACAATTGCCTGTTAACTCAGCCTCCAGAAGGATCCTACCCCTCTTCTGGCCTCCCAGAACACCTGCACAGGTGTGTCATCTGTGCACACACAGTTAAAAATAAAAATCAATTTTAAAAATGTTCAAATGCACCTGTCCTTTGTAATTACACCCACTATAGAAGGTCCAGACACGTGGCTTCTGTGATGACTGAAGAACAAACGTCTCTAGTACCCTTGAAAAATTTTAGCATTACTCTTCTCCGTCATGCAATTAGGACATGGAAATGCTGTCGAAGTAAGTAGGTCCCAGGCTGGTAAATGCTGATGGAGGAAGGTCATTGGTTAATTAAATAAAGAAACTGCTTGCCCCCATAGGTTAAAACATAGGTGGGAGGAGTAAACAGGAGGAAGAGGAAGTGAGGTAAGACTCCTCAGACAGACTTGACAGCTCTGCTCTCTGGAGCAGAGACACCATGCTCTGCTCTCCCGATAGCTCTGCTCTCTGAGGCACACGCGATGAAGCTCCGACCCAAGATGGACATTGATTAGAATCTTCCCGGTAAGCGCACCTTGGGGTGCTTACACACATTATTAGAAATGGGCTAGTCCAGGTGCGAGAGTTAGCTGAGAAGAGGCTAGATATAATGGGCAAGCAGTGCTTAAAAGAATACAATTTGTGTGTTGTTATTTCGGGCATAAGCTAGCCAGGCGGCTGGGGTGCTGGGTATGCAGCCCTGCCGCCCCTATTTCAACAAAATGCCAAGTGAAAACAGTCATGTATGAAAATCCATTATAACAAACAGACCCAGAAGTATATGTCCTATTAGTTGCTTCTCTTGAGAGTCCTACTATAATATCTAGAACCAGAACATTGTACTCAACGTGCGTTCTAACACACACTTTCTTACTGAAGCACAGCCCTTTCCCCACAGCAACATATGAAAAGATGCTATTGTATGACTGCCTTGCACTGACGAAAGAAAACTAAATCCCCAGAGTTCTGATAGTAGGATTGCAGGGCCTGTGCAAGGGTTCTACTCTTGTGAGTGTGAATAGAACCCTAAGGGAAAGTAGGCAAAAGCTTTGAGAAGCCACTTTGACCCTCTCCACTATGGCTAGAAGGGGCTGGCTTCAAGACAGAGAGAAGCCTCACCAGACACAAAATCTGCTGACACCCTAAGTTTGGATATCCCAATCTCAAAAGCAGTCAGCTTACAAATTATCTTGCTAAAGCATTTTGCCATAGTAGCTACTTCAATCTTTCCAAGGCAATAGCATCTTGCCTTATCAAATGTTGCCACTAGAGGACAGGACAAGCCTAAAAATTTTGGAGAAATTTTAAGGCTGTCTTGAAACTATAACCTTTGAGCTCTGGGAAAGCTGAAATCATTTTTTTTTATGACAAAGAAACCTTTTCTTTGATACTCTACCCACCCTTCTACTTAGATTCATAGTTGTTTCATGTTGATGGACATTAAATCCACGTAGGCTTTCAGTCAAAAATGAAAGTCCCTACCTCTTGCCAGGGGGCTAAATAAAGATGCTCTTTTTCAGAGGCTAGCACTGACTCTGGTCCTGGATTTTCAAATCTTCAAATCAGGAGTGAAACCAGCAAGATGACCAAAGTAGAAATTACCAGTCCACATCTGCTGCCTGAAACAAGAAAACCTGGTGGTAACAATCAAAGAAATGTGGCCAGGTGATGGTGGTGCATGCCGTTAGTCCCAGTATTTGGTAGACAGAGGTAGGGAGTTCTCTGAGTATGAGGTCAGTCAGAGCTACTCAGAGAAACCCTGTCTTGAAAACAAACATAATCAGAAACAAAAGCAAGCAAGCAAGTGAAGATCAATCAACGAAATTAACACAAATACATTTGCTTCCCAGAGGGATGCACCTTCCAAGTCCCAAAGCATAAATTGCTATTTGGCATTAGGCTATTTCAAAAGACAGATTTTTGTTATGGTTTTGGAAGTCAAAAATATAATGCCTTTTAGGTAGACATGTACATTACAGCTGGGATGGGGGGATCCAAATGTTTACCCAGTGGAACAGTTTTATCAGGAATGAACACGAGTAAGGCCCTTCATTCTTCACATAGCAACACACAACTACTATCAGCCTGTGTGTGTGCTTTTTAAACTCAATCCTATGAAACATGTGAATAGCACTTCCCTTCATCACCCATGTCGTGGATGGTTTAGTACATCTGATGCTATTCCTCCATTGCCCTGTTTTTCCATGTGTGTGTACAAGTATGGATTACAGGATGGTCAGGATTTCTTTTAACCCAGTCTGTCTTATTGCTTCAGCGTAGTGATAACTATCTCAACCAACAGTCCCATAAATGAAGTATAACTGTGATTTGTATTTCGAGCCTCTGAGAGAAATGAGTGGAATGGAAGTCCAGGTCTGAATCAAACCTCTAAATGAAAATTGGCAGTGCAACCTGGAAAGATGACTCACCAGCTGAGAGTACAAGATTCTTTTGCAGAGAACTCAGATTTCCATACCCAGCACCCACATAGTGGCTCACAACCACCCATAGCTCCAATGACAAGGGATCCAACACCGTATTTTAATCTTTGCAGGTAGAATTTGCACATGTAGAGTATATCCATACATGCAGGTAAAACACTCACACACATAAATAAAATAAATCTAAAATAAATTTTGAGTTGGCTGTAAAATGGCTAGTCATTGATTCCTATAAACTAAACTCTACATAGGATTTTCACAACTTGCCTTACAGAAAGCCCAAGTTGTGCCTTGCACTGGACAGGGTGCTGTGGAAGTGTGGTACACTTCCACATGTGAGTACTGCTGCAAAGGGAACTGGGGATCAGGAAAGGAGGTGTGGTTTTCATAGCTTCCCAAATGCTATGAAACTAGCATAACTTCAGATGTGAACTACCAAGAGTGCTTGCATGCCTCACTTCGATGAGGAAGCTAAACAGTGGCATCATCCAAATCCAAAGTAAAATAGTGCCTTGGAGACTTCAGCAGGGGTAGGTCCATGGATGTAATATTCCAGATCCAATAGGAGGAACAGTTTCTAGCATCCTATTACACCGTTTGTACAGTAGGGTAACTATTGGTAACAATACATTTCATATTTCAAAATCACTAGAAAAGATTTTTCTAACATTCTTAACACACATAAACAAATATTTGAGATGAAAACTAGCTTAGCAGGAAGGAACACTTGTGACCAAGCCTGATAAACCAAGTTTCAGCCTTAGTCCCACAAGGTGGCAGCAAAAAAACTACTCCCAAACACGCATGGTGGCAGGTGCATTGCACACACCAAATGAAATAAACATTTAAAATTATTTGAAGTGGTGACTATGGTCAGTACCCTGATTTGACCTTATAACTCTATATACATGTCTCAAAATATCACACTCTGCCTTATAAATCTATGTACTATCTCATGGCAATTGAAAAATTTAGCTGGGTAGTGGTGGTGAACACTTTTAATCCCAGCACTTGGGAAGGAGAAGCAGACAGATCTGTAAGTTACAGGCTAGCATGGTCTACAGCACAAAGTACAGGACACCCAGGGCTACACAAAGAAACATTGTCTCTAAAAACAGAAAAAAAAGGAAGGAAGGAAGGAAGAGAGAGAGAGAGAGAGAGAGAGAGAGAGAGAGAGAGAGAGAGGAAGAAAAGACCTTAAAATTATTATCATGTATGAATGCATTTCTTCAGCAATTAGTACTGGAAAAAACATATGGGTTACAAAAAATACTGATACGCAGCATTTTAAACAGACTCTACCATCTCTACATCTATCTATCTATCTATCTATCTATCTATCTATCTATCTATCTATCTATCTATCTATCATCTATCTATCATGTTTGAGAATGAAAGCTTTGAGCTGGAGAGATGGCTCCAAGGTTGACAGCACTGGCTGTTTATTCTTCCAGAAGACAAGGACCCAGGCTCATTTCCCAGCACCCACATGGCAACTGAGAACTGTCTGTAACTCCAGTTCCAAGGGATCCAGTACCCTCACATAGACATCCCTGCAAGCAAAACACAAATATACACAAAACAAAAATAACTAAATCATTAAAAATAAAATATATAAATATATAAAGAACTCAAGAAACTAGACCGTAAAAGGCTAATCAACCCAATTATAAAATGGGGCACTGAGTTGAACAGAGATCTCTCAACAGAAGAAGTTCAAATGGCCAAAATACACCTATGGTCATGCTCAACTTCCTTAGTGATCAGGGAAATGCAAATCAAGACAACTTTAAGATACCATCTTACACCTGTCAGAATGGCTAAAATCAAAAACACCAATGATAGCTTTTGCTGGAGAGGTTGTGTAGAAAGGGGTACACTCATCCATTGCTGGTGGGAATGTAAACTTGTGCAACCACTCTGGAAAGCAGTGTAAGAGGTTTCTACAGGAAATTAAGATCAACCTACCCATGGACTTAGCAATACCACTCCTTGGGAATATACCCAAGAGAGGCCTTATCATACAACAAAAGTATATGCTCTACTATGTTCCTTAGCAGCATTGTTTGTAATAGCCAGAACCTGGAAACAACCTATATGCCCTTCAATTGAAGAATGGTTGAAGTATGGAAATATACATATTAGAGAGTACTACTCAACAGTAAAAAACAAAGACTTCTTGAAGTTTGCAGGCAAATGGATGGAAATAGAAAACACTGTATCCTGATGTGGTAAGCCAGACCCAAAAGAGGAACATGGAATGGCACTCACTCATATTTGGTTTCTAGCCATAAATAAAGGACAGTGACGAAGCCTATAATTCGGGTTCTTAGAAGCTAAATAAAAGGAGAACTCAAAAAGAAAAACATATAGGCAATACTCACCTGGATATTAGCCTTCATCAGGTGATGAAAGGAGACAGAGACAGAGACAGAGACCCACATTGGAGCACTGGACTAGAAATCTCAAGAGTCAAAATCAGGAGCAGAAGGAGAAGGCACAAGCAAAGGAACTCAAGACCGTGAGGGGTGCACCCACACACTGAGACAATAGGGATGTTCTATCAGGAACTTACCAAGGCCAGCTGGCCTGGGTCTGAAAAAGCCTGTGTTAAAACCAGTCTCGCTGAACATAGCGGAAAATGAGGACTCTTGAGACCTCAAGAACAATGGCAATGGGTTTTTGATCCTACTGCACATACTAGCTTTGTGGGAGCCTAGGCAGTTTGGATGCTCACCTTACTGGAATTCGATGGAGGTGGGGGGGGTCCTTGGACTTCCTACAGGGCTGGGAACCCTGATTGCTCTTTGGGCTGATGAGGGAGGAGGACTTGATTGGAGGAGGGGGAGGGAAAGTGGAGGCGGCAGTGGGGAAGAGACAGAAATCTTTAATAAAGAAATACATAAATAAATGAATAAATAAATAAGAAAAAATAGAGGAAGAGATGATGGAGAAGGAGGTGATAGAAAAAGGGATGACAGAAAGATAATAGAGGAAGAGATGATAGAGATAATAGACTAGGGAAAGAAATTATGGAGGATAGAAAAAGAAATAATAGAGAAAGAGGTGCTAGAGAGATGATAGAGAAAGAGAAGGTAGAGAAAGTGATGTTAGAGGAAGATATGACAGAAAGATAATAGAGGAAGAGATGATAGAGAAAGAGATACTAGAGAAAGAGAAGAGAAGGAGATGATAGAAAAGAGATGACAGAGAGATAATAGAGGAAGAGATGAAAGAGAAAGAGACGATAGAGCGATGAGAGAGAAAGAAAGAGAAGATAGAGAAAGAGATGACAGAGAAAGAGATCATAGAGAGATGATAGAGATAGAGATGATAGATTAGAAAAAGAAATTATGAAGAATAGAGATGATAGAGAAAGAGATGATAGAGGAAGAGATAATAGAGAAAGAGATAATAGAAAGATGATAGAGAAAGAGATGACAGAGGAAGAAATGATAGAGGAAGAGATGACAGAAAGATAATAGAGGAAGAGCTGATATAATAATGGATGATAGACTAGAGAAAGAAATTATGGAAGATAGAGAAAGAAATAATAGAGAAAGAGATGATAGAGAAAGAGAAGATAGAGAAAGAGATGATAGAGGAAGAGATGACAGAGAGATAATAGAGGAAAAGATGATACAGAAAGAGATGATAGAGACATGATAGAGAAATAGATGAGATGATAGAGAGGTGATAGAGCAATGGATGATAGACTATAGAAAGAAATGATAGAGGATAGAAATAGAGGTATTAGATGATAGAGATATGGTAGAAAAAGAGATGATAGAGAAAGAGATGACAGAGATAATTGAGATGATAGAGAAATAGATTACAGAGAGATGATAGAGAAAGAGATGACAGATGATAGAGGAAGAGATGATATAATAGAGAAAGAAATGATGGAGTATAGAGATGATAGAGAGATGACAGAATGATAGAGAGATAGAGAAAGGTATATAGATAGAAATAGAGAAATACATATAGAGAGAACAGCAAATTGCAGATAGACACTGCAACTTCATTTCTTGGTCACCCAGACCCAAATAATCACACAAAGCTATATTAATTACAACATTGTTTGGCCAATAGCTCACATATATCCCTAGCTATCTCTTATAACTTAAATTAACCCATAATTCTTATCTATGTTTAGCCACATGGTTTGGTACCTTACTCAGTGCAGCATTCTCATCTTGTTTTCTCAGCATTTGGGTTTTTGACTTCCAGACTGAGCTTTTCCTCTTCCCAGAATTCCTCCTAGTCTATTTACCTTGCCTACCCACTGCCTGCCCGGCCTCTGGCCCAATGAGCATTTTATTAACACAAATGACAAATATTTACAGGATACAAGAGCATTTTCCCACAATAGCAAACAACATGTCCCAATACTTCAAGATAATTGGAGTTCTATCCTGGCCACTTTTGTAATATATAGGTCTTGCAGCCTTACCCCTAGAATCTAGTCTACTAAGTTACATTGTAGTAAGACACTTTTCCACAAGGTTAGAGGCCCCTCTCAAGCCATAAAAGGCACACAGGAAAACTAATTTGGGGAGTTCCCTCACTATATACATGAGTCAGTAAAAGCCACAGAAACAAATGATTGGGTACAGATGTATTTCTAGGGCTAAAAGCAAATCTGCACTCTATATATTCTTCAGAAGCATTTAAGATGACACATGTGTGGAGGACCATCGGCTGTCAACATGACTGGGGGGTCAAGGCTGATGCATAGAGTGTAGGACTGAACTTTTAAAACCCATCTCCTCATAATTGAGACTTTCTATGCTGGCAGACAAAAAGGACTCTTCCCTTTTAATTCCAGAAAGTTTTGACCAAGCTTTCAAACTCTCCCATCTCTGCAAAGCTCCAGCTAAAGAACGCATTAATGATGAAGAAATTCAAGACTTCCTTGTGACTGACACAGATATGACTTGTCACTGCCTGCAGGTATGCCACACCTATAGATTGCACCTTGTACCTTCAACATATATCCTAAACTAAGCAAATGAGATCAAATTCCAGAGCTCTTTTTTTTAAAGAAAAAAAGAGGAATACTGTTGGTATAATATTCTTATAGATTATAAAAATTTGTCACTCATATTAGTTTAAACACAGACAGTCCTGTAGCTAGGTAGGAAGTATAGGTGAGGCTACTAGACCCAGAAGAATTATGGAAAGGGGAAAGGCAGAGTGATTTATCAGCTAGAGACAGAAGAAACAAGATGGGGATGCCTGCTTGAGAAAAGGTACCAAGCCATGTATGCTATAGACATAATAAATTAAGGGCTAATATAAGATGTAAGAGCTAGCTTATAATAGAGTGTGAGCTAATAGGCCAAACAGTTCCCTAATTAATATAAACTCTGTATGCTCTTTTGAACTGAGATAGCGCTGTAGAAGACTTGGCTTGGGATAAAATCATCTATCAACAACAAGGTAAGAAAGAAAATCCTAAGATGTGTGCATGGATACCCCCTGGGAAGGAATTAGAAAACAGCTCCTGAGAGAATTGGGGAGCATTGGGGGAAGAAAGGTTGGAAGAGGAGGAAGGGAGGAGAGGGAAGAAGGGAGGGAAATGAAATGAAGGAATGGGATGGTTGAGATGAGGAAGGATCAAAGATGAAACAGTGAGATAGAAATATCTTGATATAGGTAACAAAATTGGGTTTGGAAAAGAAATCTGGTGCCAGAAAAATTCTCAGGAATCCTTAACAGCAGCCCCATCAGGATCCAAGTACTGGGGGAGAGGATGTCTGAACTGGCCGCCTCTGTAACCAGATTGTTGACCACCCTAAATTATGATAGAGTTTTCATTCCTTCCACTGATGGAAGAAGATGATGACATCAATAGCTAAACAGTGAGCCAATCTCCCAGAAGTCCCAGTAGAAGAAAAGGCAGAAGAGAGTATACAGGCAATGGAATCAAGATCATGGTGGAGTAAACCCACAGAACCGCTTACACAACAAAGTAGGAGCTCACAGACTCCAGGATGACAGCTGGGAGTGCCTACATTGGACCAAACTAGGTTGTCAGAATGTGACTGACAGGTATATGGCTTGGGCAGAGCTGTGGGTCCACTGGCAGTGAGACTAGGATTTAACCCTACTGCATGTACTGGCTTTTTGAAACCAATTTTCTTCGAAGGGATGGATATCTTGCTCACACTAGATACAGGGGGAGGGCCTTGATCCTGCATCAAAGTGAGGTATCAGACTTTGCTGACTTCCCGTGAGAAGGCTTACCGTCTCTGAGGAGTGGATGGGACTTTTGGGTGGGTAGAAATTGGGGGAAACAGAAGAAACAAAGGAAGTAGTATTGGTACAAAAATAAGAAAAGATTGTTTTAAAATAATAAATAAATTAAGTTGCTATTCCCTAGCATGAGATCTATGTCTGGCATATTCACTGCTCTTTTTGAGTAGTGCGTGTAGACAATGAACAAATCAGGTACAAATTTTAGTGATCTTGAAACTTAGTTTGAAGCATTTTCCTATAATCTTCTTTCCCAGTTATGCACTCCAGAGTTAAGGTTACATTTCCTTGCTTTCCACTCTGCCTTATCCAGACTTTCATGCTTTGTATTGAATATGCTTCAACATAGAAATGCTTCTCTGCCTTTGAGTTGTCAGTTCAAAGGCTCAGCTAGAAGGTGCATTGATATGTTCCAATCAAATACGATGGAAAACAAGTTTGAATTCAAGTAATGAAAGACCCTTACCTATCAGCGAGCAAGTCGTATTGTTTATATTCTTTCTTGTGCCTTGTGATTAAGATAGAAAAAGAAAAGAAATAAAATCTATTTGAACTAAATAAATCTGTGTTTTAGCTTGCCCAAGCACATCTGTAATCCCAGTCGGGGGTAGGGGTGGACCTTGAGTGAGATTGTCTTCTGGACTCTAGTTCAGGGATCTCGGTTAGTAGATCAATCGCTTTCATTATAGTTTATTTTATGAGACTTGTTACCCTGTGAACATATATGAGAGCTAATGGCTTACCTTTTTTACTGCAAAGTTTAATGATCTTATGGTAATTATTGATTGATTGCATAGTGTAAAGCCTCTTACCAGTTCACTTCATAGTAACGACTTTAAAAGCATTTTTTGCTTACATCATTTTGTAATCAGTATCAATCCATGATACTGTATGACAGTGCTGGCTCTTACCCGGCCTCTTGTTCCTGCTCTCATTTGCCTCACCTTCTGACTTCCTCCTGCTGGCTTCCCTCCCTATCCTCTCTCCCTGTCCATATATCCTTCCATTTCTCTACTTTTCTATAACATCATCAACCCTGCATCATTATCTGCTACCTTCTTTTTCTCTTCTTGAGGTTGTTTCTCTATCTGATGAATGATGTATGTCCATGTGTGCATACGTGTGTACAAATTCACCAGAGAGAAGAAATGAAATGAGAAAAATATGCTTTCTGCTTAAAGAATATCAAGCTCAATTGTATATTGTTCCCTCATTCTTAACAAAACAGCTCTGTCTAACGCTGGTTGAACCATAGAAGCTCAGAGACCAGTCAGATTCTCATATGAGCTACTCAAAGTTGAGAAATGTAGAAAAGGACTCACATAAGCCAGACCCCAAACACGTCAGTTTTATACACAAAATGACATGATAAATGCACAAAAGTCCTAGAATACATTTTAAAGTCAACAGAGATCTAAGAAGGAAGGTGAGGTAAGTACAGATAAAGAGCATTTAAATAGCTTTACACGCTCTGTTTCAGCAAGACTGAAGGAGGACAGTAAAATAAAATTCTCTCAGAGTGTCCCAGATAACTCTCTTTATTTGTTGAATGTTGCTCCCCATACTTTCCTAAATTGTTGCATATAACTACAGCTACTGTTTGAACTTCCTTGAGCTTTATTCAATAAAGCTTAAAAGCATCTAAACAATGAAACAATAATTGTGTGCTTGTTTGACAATGTTGTTGGGTAAGCATATAACTTTTTTTAGTATTGACTTTTACTATCGACTGTGCCCCGGTTTGGACAGAATTTTTGCAGGAACCATGATGGAAAAAATGTCAGAATACTCACATAGTTTAAGAGTCAGCTCTAATATTACGGCAAAAAGTTCCAAGTAACAGTTTATCATTAATCCACACACTGCAATGCATTTTACACACAATCCTATCATTAGAGTCTCTCCTTATGAGTCATTATTTTTTAATTTATTTAACAAAATTTCTAAACCTTCCCCCCACTGCCTCCTATTTCCCTCCCCATCCCCCAAAAAAGTCCCCCTCCTCGATCAGCCCAAAGAGCAATCAGGGTTCCCTGCCCTGTGGGAAATCCAAGACCACCCACCTCATCCAGGTCTAGTAAGGTGAGCATCCAAACTGCCAATTTGCAATATTGGCGGCAGAGAGGCGCGGTGCAGACGCGGGATGGTCCAAGCATGAAACAGTGAAGCCCAAATTGTGAGCAGATCATCCCACTACAGTTGAGCCAAGTGCAAGACACAATCAGGTATAGGCTTTGGGGGACCTGCGAGGCATCAGACGCAAACAGCGGGACCAGCGCAGCGTCGGATCGAGGCTTGGTACAAACGACGGCTAGGACGGGCGCACAACAAGGAGAGCAGATCGCCCCACACAATTAAATCAAAGAGGTAGGCCTTTTGTTGGCGAGGTCACTGGCACAACAGGGAGCCTGGTCCTGTGCCTGAAGACCCTTCTGAGGGTGAAGAGGGTTCTTGGCTACTGATGAAACCAGGAAACAGAAGCAAGGGCATTTTGTAAGCGGGAGCCCTTGGCCAGCAGGGAAACCTGATCCAGTTTTAGAGGACCCATTAGATAGCATCGATGGGGCCAAGAGTGGAGGCAGGCGCCAAGCAAGAATTCACCCAATAATCTGAAAAACATAGAAAACACCAGGACCCAATGATATTGCAACAGAAGTATTTGAACACCCTAACACAGAAGAAGTGGAAAAAATTGACCACTTAGTATGTGGCCTTACTAATTTCTAACAAAACTGACTTCAAACTAAAATCAATCAGAAAAGAGAATAGAGATGGACACTTTATACTAATAACAGGAACAATTCATCAGGATGATGTCCCAATCCTGTATATCCACGCCCTAATATAAAAGCACCCACTTGTAAAAAAATATTACAAGAACTCAAGGCAGACATCAAACAACACACAATAGTAGTAGGAAGACTTCATCACCCTCTCTCTATGGGACAGGTCAATCAGACAGAAATCTAATAGAAAATTAAGAAGAAATTATTGGAGGTAATGAAGCACATGGACTTAGCAATCTCTATAGAACATTCCACACAAATAGGAAAAGAATATACCTTCTTCTCTGCAGCTCATGAAGCCTTCTCGAATTGACACATACTCTGAAACAAAGAAACACATCCACAGATACAAGAAAAAATATCAGTATCCACCTGTGTCTTATAAGATCACCACGGATTAAAATTAGAAGGCAACAACAATGCTACCCCCAGGAAGCTGACAAACTCATGGAAACAGAACAGTCAACTACTAGAACCACACCTGGGTCAAGGAAGAAATTAAGAAGAGAATTAAAGAATTCCTTGAATTTAATGAAAATAAAGAGAAAACATACTCAAACCTATGGGACATGATGAAAGCAGTACTAAGAGGAAAGTTCATAGCACTAAGTGCCCACTTAAAGAAAACGGAGAATGCATACATTGGGGACTTAAGAACACACGGGAAAGCTCTAGAAACAAAAGAAGCAGACATGCCCAGTATAAGTAGAAGACTGGAAATAGTCAAACTGAGGGCTGAAATCAACAAAATAGAAACAAAGAAAACAGTCCAAAGAATCAATGAAACAAAAAGTTGGTTCTCGGAGAAAATCAACAAGATCGACAAACCCCTATCCAAACTAATTAAACGATAGAGAGAGAACACGCAAATGAATAAGATCAGAAATGAAAAGGGGGACATAACTGCAGACACACAGGAAATTGAGAGAATCATTAGATCTTACTAGAAAAGCCTATATGCCATAGAACTGGAAAATACGAAAGAAATGGACACTTTTTTAAATAAGTGCCAGATATCAAAGCTAAACCAAGACCAGGTAAATGATCTAAATAGACCTGTTAGTCGCGAAGAATTAGAAATGGTTATCAAAAATCTCCCTTCGAAAAAAAGCCTAGGACCAAGGCCGCTCGCTGCGGCCGGACCGGAGGGGACTGGCGCGGTGGCAGAGGATGCAGGCGGCAGGGACCAGTGCGCAACAGCGAGAGCAGATCGCCCCACTACAATTAAATCAAAGAGGTAGGCCTTTGGTTGGCGAGGGCCCTGGCAAACGGAGAGCTGGGTCCTGTTCCGGAGAACGGTTCTGAGAGGTGAAGGGTTCTTGGCCCCAGGCAGGAGCCAGGAAACAAAGCGAGAGGCAATTAGTAAGAGAAGCCTCTGGCCAACAGAGAAACCCGATCCGATTTTAAAAGACCAGTTAGATAGCATTGAAAGGAGGAGATGGGCAGGTGCCAAGGCAGAGCATCACCCAATAATCTGAAAAACAACATGAAAACAACAGATCCCAAAGATCTTACAACAGAAGATTTGAACACCCTAACACAGAAGAAGTAGAGAAAAATTGATTCTGACGAAAGCAATGGGAGTCTCTTAAAAAACATATAAAAAACACCCTTATAGAAATGGATGAGAAGTATAACAAAAGTTTGAAGAATTAAGTAAATATGTACAGGAGACCCCAAACAGGTAATGGAAACAGTTCAAGAATTGAAAAAATGAAATAGAGAAGCAAGGAAGAAAACACAAATTGAAAACACAGCTGGATATGGGAAAGTCTGGGTCCAGCGAGCAGGAGCTACAGAACAAGCATAATCAATAGACTACAAGAGATAGAAGAAAAGAATCTCAGATTCTGAGGACACCATATGAAAATAATGCACTGATCAAAGAAAACAGCAAAGCTAACAAATTCTCATCACAAAACATTCAAGAAATATGGGACACAATAAAAAGACCAAATCTAAGAATAATAGGAATAGAAGAAGGAAGAATCACAGATCAAAAGGCCCAGAAAACTTTTAAAACCTATGGAGAGCTTTCCCAACATAAAGAAAGAGTATCCCTTTGAATATTCAAGAAGCATACAGAACACCAAACAGACTGGATCAAAGAAAAACATCTCCTCGCCATATAATAATCAAAATACAAAATATACAGGTTAAAGAAAGAATATTAAGAGCTGCAAAAGGAAAAGGCCAAGTAACCTATAAAGGTAAACCGATCAGAATTACACCTGACTTCTCTTTATGAAACTATAAGCTAGAAGATCCTGGATAGAGGTACTTCAAAAGCTAAGAGACCATGGATGCAAACCCAAACTTCTATACCCAGCCAAGCTAGTGTTCACTATCAATGGAGAAAACAAGACATTCCAGGATAAGAACAAATTTAAAACAATACGTAGCCACAAATCCAGCCCTACAGAAAGTATATAGAAGGAACATCGCAACCCAAGGAATCCAACATTGCCAACACTGCCTACAATAACTCATGCATCTAGTGAACCTTTCACCAGCACAACTCAAGAAGGGACACACACACAAACTTTACTACCAAAAAACAATAAGAATAACCGGAGTAAACAACAACTAGTCATTAATATCACTTAATATTAATGGTCTCAATTCACCTATAAAAAGGCACAGGCTAAGAGATTGGATACGAAAACAGGATCCAACATTCTGCTGTTTGCAAGAAACACATCTCAACCACAAAGACAGGCATCTACTCAGAGTAAAAGGTTGGGAAAGGTCTTTCAAGTAAATGGTTCTAAGAAAAAAGCAGGTGTGGCCATACTAATTTCCAACAAAACAGACTTCAAACTAAAATCAATCAGAAGAGATTGAGAAGGACACTTTATACTCATAACAGGAACAATTCATCAGGATGACATCTCAATCCTGAATATCTATAGCCCCTAATATAAAAGCACCCACTTATTTAAAAGAAATATTAGCTTGAACTCAAGGCAGACATCAAACCACACAAACAAGTAGTAGGAGACTTCAACACCTCTCTCTCCAATGGACAGGTCAATCAGACAGAAACCTAATAGAGAATTAAGAGAATTACTGGAGGTAATGAAACAAATGGACTTAACAGACATCTATAGAACACTCCACCCAAAAAGGAAAGAATATACATTCTTCTCTGCAGCTCATGGAACCTTCTCAAAAATTGACCATATACTCAGAAACAAAGGAAACCTCCACAGATACAAAAGAATATCAGTGTCCACCTGTGTCTTATCAGATCACCATGGATTAAAGTTAGAAGGCAACAACAATGCTGCCCCCAGAAAGCCGACAAACTCATGGAAACTGAACAATCAACTACTGAACCACACCTGGGTCAAGGAAGAAATTAAGAAAGAAATTAAAGTCTTCCTTGAATTTAATGAAAATAAAGAGACAACATACTCAAACCTATGGGACACGATGAAAGCAGTGCTAAGAGGAAAGTTCATAGCACTAAGTGCCCACTTAAAGAAAATGGAGAAAGCATACATTGGAGACTTAACAGCACACCTGAAAGCTTAAGAAAAAAAAGAAGCAGATGTGCCCAGAAGGAGTAGAAGACTGGAAATAATCACACTCAGGGCGGAAATCAACAAAATAGAAACACAGAAAACAGTCCAAGAATCAATGAAACAAAAAGTTGGTTCTTGGAGAAAATCAACAAGATCGACAAACCCCTATCCAAACTAATTAAACAACAGAGAGAGAACACGCAAATAAATAAGATCAAAAATGAAAAGGGGGACATAACCACAGACACAGAGGAAATTCAGAGAATCATTAGATCTTACTACAAAATCCTGTATGACACAAAACTGGAAAATACAAAAGAAATGGACATTTTTTTAGATAAGTACCATATACCAAAGCTAAACCAAGACCAGGTGAAAGATATAAATAGACCTGTTAGTAGTGAAGAACTTGAAGCTGTTATCAAAAATCACCCCTCTATCTGAAAAAGCCCGGGTTATAACCGGTCTCACTGAACATAGTGGGCAATGAGGACTACTGAGACCTCAAGAACAATGGCAATGGGTTTTGGATCCTACTGTACCTATTGGTTTCGTGGGAGCCAAGGCAGTTTCGTGGATGCTCACCTTACTAGACCTTAATGGAGGTGGGTAGCCCTTGGACTTCCCACAGGGCAGGGAACCCTGATTGCTCTTTGGGCTGACGAGGGAGGGGGACTTGATTGGGGGAAGGGGAGGGAAAGGGGAGGCGATGGTGGGGAAGAGACAGAAATCTTTAATAAATAAATAAAACTTAAAAAAAAATCTCCCTTCTAAAAAAAGCCCAGGACCAGATGGTTTCAATGCAGAATTCTACCAGAACTTCCAAGAAGAGCTAATACCTATACTCCCTAATGTATTTCACAATATAGAAACAGAAAAGTCATTGCCAAATTTCTTGTATGAAGCTACAGTTACCCTGATACCAAAACCACACAAAGGACCCACCAAAAAAAGAGAACTACAGGCCCTATCTCACTCATGAATATCGACTATAAAATTCTTAATAAAATACTGGCAAACCGAATTCAAAGAACACATTAGAGAAAATTATCCATTATGATCAAAGTAGGCTTCATTCCAGAGATGCAGGGGCTGGTTCAACACATGCGAATCTATCAATGTAATCCACCATATAAATAAACTGAAAGAATAAAACCATATGATCATTTCATTAGATGCTGAAAAAGCATTCGACAAAATTCAATACCCCCTTATGATAAAGGTATTGGAGAGACTAGGGATACAAGGATCATACCTAAATATAATAAAAGCTAATTATCACAACCCGACAGCTAACATTAAATTAAATGGAGAAAAACTCAAAGCCATCCCACTTAAATCAGGAAAAAGACAAGGATGTCCACTCTCTCCATACCTCTTCAATATAGTGCTTGAAGTAATAGCAATAGCAATAAGACAACATAAGGGGATCAAGGGGATTCGTATTGGAAAGGAAGAAGTTAAGCTTTACGTTATTTGCAGTTGATATGATAGTACACATAAGCGATCCCAAAAAAATCTACCAAAGAACTCCTACAGCTGATAAACACCTTTAGTAATGTGGCAGGATACAAGATCAATTCCAAAAAATCAGTTGCCTTCCTATACACTAAGGATAAAGAAAAAGAGAGGGGAAATCAGAGAAGCATCACCATTCATGATAGCCACAAAGAGCATAAAATATCTTGGGGTAACCCTGACCAAGGAAGTGAAAGATCTATTTGACCAGAACTTTGACTTTGAAGAAAGTAGAAGAGGACACCAGAAAATTGAAGGATCTCCCTTGCTCTTGGATTGGAGGATCCAACACAGTAAAAATGGAAGTTCTGCCAAGAGCAATATATAGATTCAATGCAATCCCCATCAAAATCCCATCAAAATTCTTCACAGATCTGGAGAAGACAATAATCAACTTTATATGGAAAAAACAAAAAACCCAGGATAGCCAAAACAATCTTATACAATAAAGGAGAACGTCTGGAGGCATTACCATCCCTGACTTCAAACCTATTACAGAGCTACAGTATTGAAAACAGCTTGGGTATTAGCAAAAAACGAGAAGTCGACCAGTGGAACCGTATAGAAGACCCTGACTTTAATCCACAAACCTAGTGAGCACCTGATTTTGATAAAGGAGCTAAAAATACAGTGGAAAAAAAGAGAGCATCTTCAACAAATTGTGCTGGCAAAACTGGATATCAATCTGTAGAAGAATGAAAATAGATCCATGTCTGTCACCATGCACAAAAACTCAAGTCCAAGTGGGTTAAAGACCTCAATATCAGTCTGAACACACTGAACTGATAGAAGAGAAAGTGGGAATCTCTACAAGAGGGTTCAGGAGATCACTTCTACGTATAACCTCAGCAGCACAGACAGTAAGGGCCGCATTGAATAAATGGGACCTCCTGAGACTGAGAAGCTTCTGTAAAGCAAAGGACACTGTCGCTAAGACAGAAAGGCAACCCACTGACTGGGAGAAAATCTTCACCAACCCCGCAACTGACAAAGGTCTGATATCCAAAGTATATAAAGAACTCAAGAAACTAGACTGTAAAAGGCTAATCAACCCAATTATAAAATGGGGCACCGAGCTGAACAGAGATCTCTCAACAGAAGAAGTTCAAATGGCCAAAAGACACCTAAGGTCATGCTCAACTTCCTTAGCGATCAGGGAAATGCAAATCAAGACAACTTTAAGATACCATCTTACACCTGTCAGAATGGCTAAAATCAAAAACACCAATGATAGCTTTTGCTGGAGAGGTTGTGTAGAAAGGGGTACACTCATCCACTGCTGGTGGGAATGCAAACTTGTGCAACCACTCTGGAAAGCAGTGTGGCGGTTTCTCAGGAAATTTGGGATCAACCTACCCCTGGACCCAGCAATACCACTCTTGGGAATATACCCAAGAGAGACCTTATCATACAACAAAAATATGTGCTCTACTATGTTCATAGCAGCATTGTTTGTAATAGCCAGAACCTGGAAACAACCTAGATGCCCTTCAATTGAAGAATGGATGAAGAAAGTATGGAATATATACATATTAGAGTACTACTCAGCAGTAAAAAACAAGGACTTCTTGAAGTTTGCAGGCAAATGGATCGAAATAGAAAACACTATCCTGAGTGAGGTAAGCCAGACCCAAAAAGAGGAACATGGGATGTACTCACTCATATTTGGTTTCTAGCCATAAATAAAGGACATTGAGCCTATAATTCGGGTTCTTAGAGAAGCTAAATAAGAAGGAGAACCCAAAAAAAAACATATAGGCATCCTCCTGAATATTAACCTTCATCAGGTGATGAAAGGAGACAGAGACAGAGACCCACATAGGAGCACCGGACTGAAATCTCAAGGTCCAAATCAGGAGCAGAAGGAGAGCAAGCACGAGCAAGAAACTCAGGACCGCGAGGGGTGCACCCACACTCTGAGACAATGGGGATGTTCTATTGGGAACTCACCAAGGCCAGCTGGCCTGGGTCTGAAAGCCTGGGCTAAAACCAGTCCCGCTGAACATAGCGGAAAATGAGGACTCTTGAGACCTCAAGAACATGGGCAATGGGTTTTTGAGCCTACTGCACGTATTGGCTTTGTGGGAGCCTAGGCAGTCTGGATGCTCACCTTACGAGACCTGGATGGAGGAGGGGAGTCCTTGGACTTCCCACAGGGCAGAGAACCCTGATTGCTCTTTGGGCTGATGGGGCGGTTACTTGATTGGGGGAGGGGGAGGAAAAGGGGAGGCGGAGGTGGTGAAGAGACAGAAATCTTTAATAAATTTAAAAAAAGAAAAAAAACCTTAAGATATATTGTATAATAATTCAATATAAAAAAAGCCTAGGACCATATGGTTTCAATGGAGAATTCTACCAGAACTTCCAAGAAGAGCTAATACCTATACTCCTTAATGTATTTCACAATATAGAAACAGAAGAGTCATTGCCAAATTCCTTTTACGAAGCTACAGTTACCCTGAAACCAAAACCACACAAAGACCAAACCAAGAAAGAGAATTATAGGCTTATCTCACTCATGAATATCGACACAAAAATTCTCAATAAAATATTGGCAAACCGAATTCAAGAACACATTAGAAAAATTATCCATTATGATCAAGTAGGCTTCATCCCAGAGATGCAAAGCTGGTTGAACATATGCAAATCTATCAATGTAATCCACCATATAAATAAACTGAAAGAAAAAAACCATGTGATCATCTCATTAGATGCTGAAAAAGCATTTGAAAAAATTTAACATCCCTTTATGATACAAGTCTTGGAGAGATTAGGGATACAAGGGTCACACCTAAATCTAATTAAAGCTATTTACAGCAAACCGACAGCTAACATCAAACTAAACAGAGAGAAACTCAAAGCCATCCCACTAAAATCAGGAAAAAGACAAGGATGTCCACTCTCTCCATACCTCTTCCATATAGTGCTTAAAGTTCTAGCAATAGCAATAAGACAACACAAGGGGATCAAGGGGATTCGCATTGGAAAGGAAGAAGTTAAGCTTTCATTATTTGCAGATGATATGATATTATACATAAGCGATCCCAAAAAATCTACCAAAGAACTCCTACAGCTGATAAACATCTTTAGTAATGTGGCAGGATACAAGATCAACTCCAACAAATCAGTTGCCTTCCTATACACTAAAGATAAGGAAGCAGAGAGGGAAATCAAAGAAGCATCACATTTCACGATAGCCACAAATAGCTTAAAATGTCTTGGGGTAACTCTAACCAAGGAAATGAAAGATCTATTTGACAAGAACTTTAAGTCTTTGAAGAAAAAAATTGAAGAGGACACCAGAAAATGGAAGGATCTCCCTTGCTCTTGGATTGGGAGGATCAACATAGTAAAAATGGCAATTCTACCAAAAGCAATCTGTAGATTCAATACAATCCACATCAAAATCCCATAAAAATTCTTCACAGACCTGGAGAAGACAATAATCAACTTTATATTGAAAAACAAAAAACCCAGGATAGCCAAAACATTCTTATACAATAAAGGATCTTCTGGAGGCATTACCATCCCTGACTTCCAACTCTATTACAGAGCCACAGTATTGGAAACAGCTTGGTATTGGCATAAAAACAGAGAAGTCGACCAATGGAATGGAATAGAAGACCATGACTTTAACCCACAAAGCTATGAACACCTGATTTTCGATAAAGGAACTAAAAGTATACAATGGAAAAAAGAGAGCATCTTCAACAAATTGTGCTGGCAAAACTGGATGTCAATTTGTAGAAGAATGAAAATAGATCCATATCTATCACCATGCACAAAACTTAAGTCCAAATGGATTAAAGACCTCAATATCAGTCCAAACACACTGAACCTGATAAAAGAGAAAGTGGGAAGTACTCTACAACAGATGGGCACAGGAGACCACTTCCTATGTATAACCCCAGTGGCACAGACATTAAGGGCCTCATTGAATAAATGGGACCTACTGAGACTGAGAAACTTCTGTAAAGCAAAGGACACTGTCACTAAGACAGAAAAGCAACCCACTGACTAGGAGAAGATCTTCACCAACAATGCAACTGACACAGGTCTGATCTCCAAAATATATAAAGAGCTCAAGAAAGTAGACCGTAAAAGGCTAATCAACCCAATTATAAAATTGGGCACTGAGCTGAACAGAGAATTCTCAACAGAAGAAGTTCAAATGGCCAAAAGACAGTTAAGGTCATGCTCAACTTCCTTAGCGATCAGGGAAATGCAAATCAAGACAACTTTAAGATACCATCTTACACCTGTCAGAATGGCTAAAATAAAAATACCATTGATAGCCTTTGCTGGAGAGGTTGTGGAGAAAGGGGTACACTCACCCATTGCTGGTGGGAATGTAAACTTGTGCAACCACTTTGGAAAGCAGTGTGGCGGTTTCTCAGGAAATTTGGGATCAACCTACCCCTCAATCCAGCAATACCACTCTTGGGAATATACCCAAGAGATGCCCTATCATACAACAATAAATATATGCTCAACTATGTTCATAGCAGCATTGTTTGTAATAGCCAGAACCTGGAAACAACCTAGATGCCCATCAACGGAAGAATGGATGAAGAAAGTATGGAATATATACATATTAGAGTACTACTCAGCAGTAAAAAAACAAGGACTTCTTGAATTTTGCATGCAAATAGATGGAAATAAAAAACACTATCCTGAGTGAGGTAAGCCAGAACCAAAAAGAGGAACATGGGATGTACTCACTCATATTTGGTTTCCACCCAGAAATAAAGGATATTGAGCCTATAATTAGTGATCCTATAGAAGCTAAATAAGAAAGAGAACCCAAAGAAAAACATACAGGCATCCTCCTGAATATTAACTTTCAGCAGGCGATGAAATGAGACAGAACCACATTAGAGAACCGGACAGAAATCTCATGTTCAAATCAGGAGCAGAAGGAGAGAGAGCTTAAGCACGGAACTCAGTACCGCGAGGGATGCACCCACACACTGAGACAATAGGGATGTTCTATTGCGAACTCACCAAGACCAGCTGGCCTGGGTATGAAAAAGCCTGGGATAAAACCAGACTAGCTGAATATAGCAGACAATGAGGACCACTGAGAACTCAAGAACCATGGCAATGGGTTTTTGATCCTACTGCACATACTGGGTTTGTGGGAGCCTAGGCAGTTTGGATGCTCATCTTACTAGACCTGGATGGAGGTGGGAGGTCCTTGGACTTCCCACAGGGCAGAGAACCCTGATTGCTCTTTGGGCTGATGAGGGAGGGGGACTTGACTGGGGAAAGGGAGGGAAATGGGAGGCGGTGGCGGGGAAGAGACAGAAATCTTTAATAAATAAACAAATAAAAAAAAACAATTTTTACTATTACACCAAAATTACTAATAAGTTTTAGTGGGCAAGGTACCCTGTCAGTTTATATTGGAACAAACTTGGAAACATCATAGTCAACAACATGTTTAAATACGGTAACAGTTCTTCTAGTTCCTGAGTTATTTCCTTCAAATCCATGATCTGTGTCAGCTTTATATTAAACAGAAAATGAAGGCTAACTGAATTTTAAAATAGAATCAAATAAAGGAATTCTGATGCACAGTAGTTAATGTCCTCTTTATAAATAACTGCAGTCTTCATGAATTGTTAGTATGAGACTAGTTATTCTATGTAATACTTAGATAACATAATTCTTCTGTCAGCCCTATTAGACCATATGCTTCCTCCTACTCAGCATATAATCTCACTAATGTTTGACCTACACTAACTAGACCATCAAATCAGATTCATCAACATCTTCTCCATGGATGTGCATGTATGAATGCTAGACATCTTTTAACTCTTCTTATATTTTCTCTATTATAGGGTTTCATGATATGGATTGAGATACATACTGTTGGAACACAGGGCCTAATAAAAAGTGATTAGTGCAGGATGACAATGCTATCATAAATGTATTAGTTATCAGCATTTTGTTCACTCTTATTCTCTTGGCCTTTTGTTCTCTCCTGTCTTCCTGCCTTCCAACATAGTATGACACTTTCAAAACATGATGCTACCTGGATATTGGACTTTGTAGCCTAGATAATGGTGAAAAATAAATTTCTTTTCTTATAAAGTACCCACTGTGCAGTATTCTTCTACAGAAACACAGAACAAGCGATGACACTTATCTGAGTCCTTCTTCTGATGCAAAGATTAACTTACTTCTGCAATCTTAGTTTTTATCACTTACCTGAAATTCAAGCTAGATTTGTAATAGTTACAAGTTCTCTCTCATTTTAAATAATATGGGAAAACTACAAACTAATTGTCATAATTCTGTATATTGCTTTAGAAATCTTGTTAGGACCTCCATGTTTAATATTAACAGAAATAACTATGTACACTCAATTATCTCCATTTTTACTTTTCTATTTATTCTTTTTAATTATCTTTGCAAAAATGTTTTTATTATGGCCAAAGAAAAGAATTGCTTGATATTTCTTACCAAAAATTAAATATTAAGTATTGATGTGAAAATAGCTTTGTAAATGTTGGGTGACAACCAAACAATAAATACAGGGAAAGCTCTTATAACACATGATAATACAGGACAAACTTCTAATAAATCTTTACATTTTATCATTACTACCAGACACTATCCTTGTCTCCCTATACTGTCAAGTTTGATAAATTTCTTTATAATACAAAACCTGAACTTGTTCCTTTCTATTACAATGCTTTTCCTGTTTTCTCCCCATCCTTTTAACCATTCTCTCATCAATGTATCATCCCTCAATGCACCATTATTTTTTGCTTGATTATACTAATTTTCTCATTAAAATATTTGTTGTTTTTAAGGGGGATAAGGTCTTACTATGTAGCCCTGGCTGTCCTGCTTCATTTAAAAATTTTAAACACATTGATTTACTAATTGTGAATATGTGCATAGGTGTGGATATATGTATGCTATGGTGTGCATATGGAGTTGTGGCAATGCTTGCAGGAGGTGGCTCCTGTCTACCATGTAAGTCTGGGAGATTGAACTTGATAGATTATCATGCTTTCTGAAATGTACCCTTATCCACCGAGCCATTTTGGCATTCAAATTTTTCTTAGTTTAATACCCTTTCCGGGTGATAGGATCCCTATAACATACATTTCATTTGCCTTCAATTCATTAATTTTCATAGTTCACAAGAAAAATAGAAGAGTAGGAGGAAGAAGCAACAGTAGGAGAGAAGATGGAAGAGAAATAAATTGAGGGAGATAAAGATCTGGAGACAAAACAAAAAAATAGAGAAAATATTTTCTGAAAGGAAGAATTGATAGGAAAAATATGAAATTAAAATGGATTATATATGATAGACACTAAACAAATCCTGGTGAGGTAATCTGAATTCTATTTTAAAAGCCAGTAAATGTCTCAAGTGCACACCACTGCTCCAGAACTCACTGAGTAATGCCAAAGCTGGGAGTTAAACGAGTACTTGGAGAGAAATTTATTGTTTTATAAAAACTTCTCAAAAAAATTGATAAATGATCTGTAAACTAACTGTTATTTCAACATAAAAGTAGAAGTATCTGTGTAGTAGGATGGCATGCCTTTGGCCCTATGAGAACATGGGGCATAGTTAGAGCATATAATAGATTTAATTTTGTTTTTTGTGGATTCTTCATACTGATATTCAGAGTGGCTGCATAAATTTGCATTCTCATCAACAGTTATGACTATTCCTCTTTCCCTCTTAACCCACCAGCGTCTGTTGTCAGTTGTTTTCTTCATCTTAACCATTCAGACTTAGACTGAGCTGAGACAAAATCTCAAAGTTTATTTGAATTAACATTTCCCTAGTTGCTAAGGATGATGTATATGTTACTTTTGTATTACTCCGAAGAGACACCATGACCAAGACAAACTATTTAAAAAAGCATTTAATTTGAGTCTTGCTCACAGTACAGAGGATGAGTGCATGGTAGAAATACTTTTATCTCTAAAAAGATTAATACGGTAGACTGATATCCATCTAGGCTTGCCAAAACATAAAGAGTGAACATTATAAGAGAATAACAACATCGTTAAAGGGGAAACAGATACTACTCAAAATAATCAAATACTGTAATTTTAGGCAAATACTATAACTAAATGTCAAAATAACCATTTAGTAGTCTTGAAAATACTTTGTATGAAGTAAAATCAATAAAGCAGAACAATTTATCTTTCAAGGGCATATAAATATTATGAGAAAAAGAATTTACTCAAGAAGACGTGGTTTTGAAAACAACCATTAACATGAGGGCTACTTGATAATATGAATGAAAGGACAGTTTACCAATTGAATATGTCAATATGAATGAACACATTGATACAAATAAAAAACACTCTTAACCAAAGTGTGCAAATAAAAATATATCATTGAATCCAGTACGAATTATGAATAACTAGAAAAATCTCATAAACTAGGATGTGAAGATACTTCCTTATCTTAAAAAGGCAATAAACTATCACTATATAGCAGCCATACTTACTCAGACTCTATAATCCCATAAAAAACGGAGTACAGACATGAACAGAAGACTCTCTACAGAGAAATCTAAAATGGTTGAAAGACACTTAAGGAAATGCTCAACATCCTTAGCCATCAGAGAAATGCAAATCAAAACAACTCTGAGATTTCCATCCTACACCTGTAAGAATGGCCAAGATCAAAAACACTGATGACAAGTTTGCTGGAGAGGATGTGGGGTAAAGGGAAAACTCCTGCATTGCTGGTAGGAGTGCAAACTGTATAGTCCTTTGGATATCAGTATGGCAATTTCTCAGAAAATTAGGAAATGACCTTCCTCAAGACCCAGCAATGCAACCTTAGATACATTCCTTTGAATGTAATGAACCAGGCTCTAAATATCATATATTACAAATAATATTTTGTGTTTTATGGATAGTCTACTTGAGTGTTTTCTGGATAAATTTATGACAGACTCTATGAATTCAGCACACACATAACATGCACTATACAACACAATCACATGCACACACACAAGCATACACATACAAGCATGTTAGGTGTTATTCATTACTCTCCTGTCTCCTATAACCCCTAGCTACAAACATGTATATAGCCTATCATCTAAACATAATTCACTGTGATGTTACTCATTATCTCCGTTACCGCCAAAGATTTCCCATTCTCCTTACTTTTAGGTTTACCACACTCCAAATGGTTCTTCACAGAGAAACTTTAAACTCCAGCTACTTGTCAAGAATTTAAAATTGATTTCGGTGTAGTATATGCATGTGTGTCTTGTGTGTGCATGTGCACATGCACATGTGTAACTGTAGAAGCACAGTTAGGGGCCAGAAGTTGACAGAGGAGTGTCTACCTCTATGGCAATCCATCTCATATTGAGACAGAATCTCTCACTGAATCTGGAGCTCACTGATTGATTTAGGCTGCCTGGCTGACTGGCCAGTGAACTCCAGAATCTGATGATCTGCACATTCCTTGTCCCAGACCTGAGAATACATATGTGTATGTCACCATACCTAGATTTTACATGGATAGGGATCTGAACTCAAATCCCTCAAGCTTTTGCAAAGCACTTAAATCACCAAATGACCTTTCAGCCGTTGTACAGTATAAGATAAAAAAAAAATGGACAGAAAATCCCTTATTATCAAATCCTCCAATTCTTTTATTGCTTCCAGGTAAATTCCTTGGTATCCATACTCATTTCTTTATTTCCAGGGCTTCACAAATCATCATTTAGAATTTTTCTAGGATACTGTTATGAATTATAGTTGAACAAATTTGTATTACAAATAAGGTGAATTACCTCATTTAATTCTCACTTGAGTTGTATTTCTATTTCATACCATAATAATACAGGCATTTAAAAAAAAAGCCTACATTGAGTGTATTAGTCAGAATGACTTTCTACATATAAATGGGACAAGAGTGTCTTTCTTCCATTTCCTTTATAGAGACTGCCACCAGAAGGTGTGGCCTAGAAACAAGGTGTATATTCCCATCTCAAAAGATCTGGATTTAGAGTAACGTCTTCCCACTTAAAATGATAGTATACAGGAAACATTCCTCATAGGTGTACACAGCCACTTCAGTTGTAGTTAATTCAGGATGTTGTTAAGTCGAAAATCAAGGATATCCATCATACTGGTCATTATTGTGAAAATAATAGCAAATATAAATCTTAACTATTAAAAAATGAAAGAGTAAGTATTGCTTCATTAGACCAAGAGGCCAAGTTCTGCAAAATGGCAGGGTAGAGAATGGCGCTTGACTCTCAAGAATGTAAAATCAATTTGGTCCTGGGACCCGGATCCAACCTGCAGATTCGAAAAAGACATAAAAAAAAAAGAGAATGCATGCAATACAGTTATCTATTGAATTTCATCCACCAGCAGTGGGGAAGCAAGCCTCCACATACATTTGTTAAACATATATAAAGAACTCAAGAAGCTAGACTTTAAAATGCTAATTGACCCAATTAAAAAAAATGGGGCACTGGAACTGAACAGAGAGTTCTCAACAGAAGAAGTTGAAATGGCCAAAAGACACTTAAGGTCCATGTCAACCTCCTTAGCAATCAGGGGAAATGCAAATCAAAAACAACTTTGAGATACCATCTTACACCTGTCAGGATGGCTAAAATAAAAAAACACCAATGATAGCCTTTGCTGGAGAGGTTGTGGAGGAAGGGATATGCTCATCCATTGCTGGTAGGGAATGTCAAACTTGTGCAACCACTATGGAAAGCAGTATGGCGGTTTCTCAGGAAATTTGGGATCAACCTACCCCAGGATCCAGCAATACCACTCTTGGGAATATACCCAAGAGATACCCTATCATATGACAAAAGCACTTGTTCAACTATGTTCGTAGCAGCATTATTTGTAATAGCCAGAACCTGGAAACAACCTAGATGCCCTTCAATGGAAGAATAGATGAAGAAAGTGTGGAATATATACATAGTTAGAAGACTACTCAACGGTAAAAAAAAAAAAAAAAAATAAAAAGACTTCTTGAATTTTGCATGCAAATGGATGGAAATAGAAAACACTATCCTGAGTGACGTAACCCAGACCCAAAAAAGATGAACATGGGATGTACTCACTCATAATTGGTTTTTATCCATAAATAGAGGAGACATTGAGCCTGTAATTAAGAGCTAAATAAGGTGAACCCAAAGAAAACATATAAGGTTATCCTCCTGGATATTGGAAGTAGACAATATTGCTGAGCAAAAATTGGGAACTGGGTTGTGGGGGCTGGGATAGGGAATGGGGAGAGACAAGTGAGAAGAGATGATGGGGAGAGCTTGGGGGAATGGGAATGATTGGGATGAATGGAAGGATGGATATGGGAGAGGGGGAAGAATATATCTTAATTAAAGGGAGCCAGATTGGCAAGAGCCTTGACTTTAGAGGGTTTCAGGGTTCCAGAGAGATGTCCCCAACTAGGTTCTTGGGAGAAAGGAAGAGAGAGCCTGAAATGGCCTGATACTATAATCATACTAATGAATATCTTGCATATCACCATAGAATCTTCATCTGGTGATGGATGGAGATAGAGACAGAGACCGCACTTGGAGCAATGGACTGAGCTCCCAAGGTCCAAATGAGGAACAGAAGGAGGGAGAACATGAGCAAGGAAGTCAAGACCACAGAGAGGGGCACCCACCCACTGAGATGGTGGGGCTGATCTATTGGGAGCTCACCAAGGCAAGCTGGACTGGGTCTGAAAAAGCATGGGATAAAACTGTACTCTCTGAATATGGTGGACAATGAGGGGCTGCTGAGAAGCCAAGAAACCAATGGTCACTGAGTTTTGATCCTACTGCATGTACTGGCTTTGTGGGAGCCTAGCCTGTTTGCATTCTCACCTCCTAGACCTGGATGGAGGCGGGGGGGGGGGACACTTGGACTGCCCACAGGGCAGGAAACCCTGACTGCTCTTGGGACTGGAGAGGGAGGGGGAGGGGAGTGAGGTGTGGGGACTGGGGGGAGGGGGAGGGGAAAAAGGAGGCTGGGAGGAGGCAGAAAATTTTAATATAAATAAATAAATAAATAAATAAATAAATAAATTTTTTGAAAGAAACAAAGGTCTATCCAAAGAGACCTGTCCACCCACTGCTCTATTAAAAAATTCAGTGACACAATTAAAAAAAAGAAAAAAATAATATATATTGCTTTTTATTAAGAATTTTTAATACAATCTTTTTTCATTTGCATAGCTATAGCTATCCCCATTTCCAGTCCTTCTCTTCCCCTTGCCTATCCTACAGTACACTCCTCAGAGGGGGTAAAGTTTCTCATTGGGAGTCAAAAAGTCCTGACACTTGACTTCAATGCAAGACCAAAGTCCACCCTGCTATATCTAGGCTGAGCAAGGTATTCCTCCAGCCAGAATGTGTTCCTAAGATGCCAGTTCAAACACTAGTAATAACTATGCCTGGTCCCACTGCCGGAGTGGCCCTATAGACTTCCTAAGCCTCAAAACTGTCCTCCACATTCAGTGGTCCTAGATTGGTCCTATGCAGGTCCCCCCCCACTTATCAGTCCAGAATCTGAGATCTCATTAGCTCAGGTCAGTTGTTTCTGTGGGTATCACTGTCATGGTCTTGACCCCTTCGCTCATTTATCACTCCTCTCTCTTTTGGATTGGTCTCAGGTAGCTCGCCCGGGGCTTTGCTGTAGATCTCTGTATCTGCTTCCATCAGTTGCTGGATGGACAATGAAGGTAGTCATCAGTCTGATAACAGGTGGAAGGCCACTTTAGGTGTCCTCTCCACTGTTGCTTAGAGTCTTTGCTGGAGTCATCTTGCTTGTAGATTCCTGGAATTTCCCTAGTGTCACATTTCTTGCTAGTGCTTTAATAGTTCCCTCAATCAAGATACCTCTTTCCTTGTTCTCCCCTCTGTCCTTCCCCTTCTTGAGCATTCTGTTTCCTCATGTTTTCCTCCTCTCTCCTCTTATCCCCTCCCCTTCCTTTGCACCCTCCCTTTCTTCCTCCATACTCCCAGTTTTTCAGGAGATCTTGTCTGTTTCCCTTTCCCAGAGGGATCCATGAATGTTAGGGTTCTGCTTGTGTACCTAGATCTCTGAGACTGTAGGCTTTTTGTATCTTTTTGCTTTATGTCTAATTATACACTTACAAGTCAGAACATGTCATGTTTGTCTATCTGGGTCAGGTTGGCTCACTCAGGATGATTTTCTCAGTTCTATCCATTTGCCTCCTAATTTCAATATGTCATTGTATTTTCCAGCTGAATAGTACTCCATCGCGTAAATGTAACACATTTAATTTATCTATTGTTCAGTCAAGGGACACCTAGGCTGTTTCTAGGTTCTGGCTACTACAAATAAGGTGCTGCTCTGAACAGCAGCTGAGCAAATGTCCTAGTGATATGAGTTTGCATCCTTTGGGTATATGTCCAAGAGTGGTATTGCTGAGTCTTGAAGTCGATAGATTTCCAGATTTTCTAAGAAACTGCCACACTGATTTCCGAAGTGTCTGTACAGAGTTTCCGCATTCCCACCAGCAATGGAGGAGTGTTCCCCTTACTCTGCATCCTCTCCAGCATAAACTCTCTTTGGTGTTTTTGATCTTAGTCATTCTGACTAGTGTAAGATGGTATCTCAGAGTCATTTTGATTTTGCATTTCCCTGATGGCTCGGGGATGTTGAGCAATTTCTTAGTGTCTTTTTGCCATTTGTAATTCTTCTGCTGAGAATTCCTCTGTTTAGATCTGATACCTATTTTTTATTGGATTACTTGGTAATTTGATGTCTAGAAAAATATTTCTCATTCTTTAATTTTTATCCCTTTTAAATGTGTGTGTTTTTAAACTTCTCAAACAGCTTTCATTTGCCAAACTTTTAGTCCTTCACACAGTTGCAAAAGAAGTAAATGGACTCAGACATCTATTCTTCTATTTTAGAAGTGCAGACAGGACCAATGCAACAGGCAACTCTCTGGTGAGGTTACTGAACACACATCGGTACTAGGCCACATATATTGTCTCAGAGTAGATGCCAACCAGTTGGGACCAACTTGAACCAGTTGCCAGAAATACTTCATCATGGACCCTACTCATCTTGTAATCTGACTTGTCTCATTCTTGACAGAGGGTACATCCTCTCAGGCTCACTGAACATGTGCCAGAACTTTTATCCATTCACATTAGTTCACGGTGAACATCAATTTGTGCGCCCTCACCCATGAACTATGAACCTTTGCTGGCAAATCTGGAATATTCCACCATGCGCCTTCATTCCCTGCTTTTTTGGTCGGAGATAGATTGGGAGTACGCATTGGAAAAGGACTGTTACAGCTTGGGTCACTGAGCAAGCCAGCAGGCACTATACAACACGAGATAATACCAGGTGAGGTGTGTTTTTTATGCCCTACTGGAATTAAAGGTGGCTATTACTCTCATCACTACCCCACCACATAGGCTCACTTTAGCCTTGAAAAATTAGCAGTTAAGCTGTGCCTCCTCATACCATTCTGGGTTCAATGGACTCTATGCCTGAATAGAGTATACACTGGGGTCTCATTGCAGCCCAGCTAGTTACTGAAGTGATCCTGCAGGTATGCAGGCTAAGAAACAAAGTACGGCAGGAGCCTAGTAATAATGGGAATCTCCTGCTGAGCGGTTGCAGGAGCTGGCCCACCAGCAGATTGTCACTGCCCAAGGACAGCCTGCTCCAAGCGCTCAGTGCCACTTGAGTGGAGACAGCCCTTTGGGAGTAGGTTTCCAAGTTGGGAGGCCGTACACTGTGTTAGAGGAATGAAACATTGGTGTTCAAGACATGCTGGTAATGGTGGTTGAAATAAGAATGTTGTCCCATACGCTTATAGATTTGAATATTTGGTCACCACGGAATGTCACTATTGAAATTATTACAAGGTGTGGCCTTATTGGAGAAGTATGTCATTGGGGTGTGCTTTGAAGTTTCAAAGAGGCCATTCTCATGGGATCTGCAAGGTTACACAGTAGATCATCTGGCATTTAGAAGACCAATCCATCAGAGATTGACATATTTGATGGAGGTTAAATTCACTTAGGCATGACCCATGAAAAATACCGTCTCTACAAATTCTCTTACTTAAAATACACCTTACTTAAAAATGTAATGTATAATTTAAAATTATGGATTAATAGATAGTCATCTATAATAGTCAAACTGTAGTCATGTCATTTAGGCTTTCTGGATGTACACAGATATATTGCAGATGGATATGCATTCTTCCAAACTTTCAAAGACCTACAGAATATGGCATTTAAAATATTTTAAGAACTTAGACCTTTCTCAACAATGAAAGTTATCTGCTTCTGGCAGCACCAATTACTTCAGAGAGGTTGATGGGCATTGAAGAAACTCATTATGGAATTTGCCTTCAACATAACAGGGCTATCCATTAGTCAAAGAAGCTGCTCTTGCCTGGATTGCTTAATAGAATGCTGTATGAACTTCACATGCAGGACCTACAGAAAAGTGACTACTGAACTTTCCAAAAGATGGGATGGTCCTTTAGAGTTCCTGCTTCATGAAAGAGTCAGCCAGACATTCCACAGGACACAGAAGATGACTGACAAACTGTCAACATAGACAAAATAGTCTTTCAAATTTCCTCTTTCATGGAAATGTCTGCCAGATACTATGGGCTTGTAGCCTGAAAATGGAAGGACCAATGTTACAGACAAACTTTTGGTGACTTTCCAGGCAACTAAATGTCTCTCTCAATTCTAGAGTTTTGGAAGTTGCTTATAATGCACTTTCTATTTACTTAGGTACTATTGTATCCTTCTAGTATCTTTGATGGAGTTGATGATAGATAGTTACAGTTTTTCCTAATTATGATAAAAGATAAGTTAGATATGAAACTTCCCAGATACAAATAGATTAAATATTGTAACTGTACTTCTTTCTTGATAATTGTTTTTTATGTGTAATTTTACTAGGTTAAATTTAAAGTCTTCCTTTTGATTTAGATAGAAAACAGGTGATGATGTGAGATGTCCTTCTATATCTGTGTCACTTTTATTGGTTAATGAAAAAAAAGATGTTTTGGCCAATGAATTAACAGAGTAAAGTCAGGTAGAAAATCCAAACAGAGATAAAAAGAGATAGTGGATAGAGTTAGGGAGATGCAATGTAGCTGCTGAAGGAGAAAGACACTAAAACCTTACTAGTAGGACACAGCCTTATGGTAGTACATAGATTAATAGAAATGGGTTAATTTAAGATATATAAGAACTAGGTAGGAATGCACCTAAGCTGTTGGCCAGGCAGTATTGTAATTAACATATTTTTGTGTGATTGTTCATGTCTGGGCAACTGGGAACAAAAGAGCAGTCTCTGCTACAATTTGTTTATTTTTATTTCTTTTTATATTAATTATTTCATGTTGAGATACAAGAAAATAATCCTGTTACAAATTTTAAAATATATAAATCCAATTTTACCCAACACTATAAAATTGCAGTGGAAAAGTTATCAAAGATGATTTATTGAATGGATCTTTTCATGATTTGAGATTAGGTAATCAAGAAAAAGATTTATCTCTCTATAGACTGGAGGACCAGTCTTTTTTTGCTTCTTAGATATTATATTATTACAGCATTTTATCCATATTTTTGCTACCTCCAAACCCTCCAATAGACCTTTACTTACTCTTATTCAAACACATGGCCTCTTTTTTCATTAATTGTTATTGCACTCATGTATATATGTGTATATTCTTAAATACATTAATATAACCTGATCAGTCTATATATTATTAATTGTGCATATGTTTTCAGGGCTGGCCATTTGCTAAACATGAAGTGAACATGGAAAACAATAAGATCTTCCAATATTCCCATGAGACCTCCACCTTTCAGTAAAAATTACAGGAAACTAAGGAATGTTGCGAGTAGGAGAAATAGTAGTTCTAATGTAGAGCACACCAATTGGTGATCCAATATCAAATGATCAATCCTGGTAGTTTTCAATCCACAAAAATGAAAGCCTATGGGAAATAGGGACCCATGACCTACCCTGTCCAAAGAAGAAAGCTTGGAAGTTCCTTTTGAGAAAGCAAGTGTGAATCTGTGTTGCCAGAATATAAAAGCTGAAACATAATGTCCTTGGATGATAAAAATAGCACTACATATAATTACTTGATGTGATTGTTAAGTTGTAAACAGTGGCTGGCATCTACTATTTCCTGTTCATTCATACATGACACTGAACCTTTTAGAGAGTACCAAACACATTTAGGAGACTATGTTATCCCACGTGCTAGATATCCCAAGAAATAATCTCTTCATCACACCCAGAAGTGTGACATACTGGTATCCCAGATGTCTCTCAATCTAATCAAGTTAACAAGACTATATCCATCAAAAGATCCTTTATTCCTTAGTTATTGAGGAATCAATGTACTTATCACTTATCTATCCCATATATAATCTAATTGTTCATATTTTATCAGATGTTTTCAACTCATCCTTTAGACCGCATGTTAGTGTTTCTTTCTCAATCATCTTTCTTTGATTACATTCGAGATCGCATAACATCTTGTATATATTTCAATAAATTTTACTGTGTTGAAACTACCTTTTTATTTGTTTTTCTATTAAACTGTGAACTATTTGTACAGTACTTATATTGAATTCCTCATTATCCTCTGCTCTAAAAAGACATTTAACCTATAATTCTGACACATTTTCATTTCCATGATATAGGCATTTATCCAAGTTCCTTAAATAAACCCTTCTCAGTGACATTTGTTTAATATATAATGGTCATATGAAGAGAATTAAATACTTCTTTACATGCCTATTAACATCATTTTATCTTTCTAAAAAAACTTACAGAGCAAATATATGGTAAATAAAACCACCAGAGGCTGTGCTTTAAATCACACCCCACAAATATGGTTCAAGAATGAAAAAATATTTCATCCAAGATCATACCAATTCTTAAACAAACCTCATTTATTAGATCTTTACCTTTCTCCTCCTTCTCACTGAGAACATAATAGATACTTAAAGTTAATTGTGAATATTAGATATGAGTAGTAATATAACTGAAAATTTGCCATAGGTTTATGTTGGAGGACCGCTTGTCTTTCCTGGCTGTCCAGCTAGCTTAGTTCCAAAATAACCATACAGAATTTGTATTCATTAAAACATTGATTGGCTCATTAGCTCTAACTTCTTATTGGCTAACTCTTACATTAATTCAATCCACTTCTATTAATCTTTGTATAGGCACATGACAATGGCTTACCAGGTAAAATTCCAAGCATATGGGTCCATGGTGTTTCTCTGACTCTTCTTTCTTCCTCCCAGCAGGCCATTTAGTTTTCCCCACCTACCTAAGTTCTACCCTATCAACAGGCCAAGGCACTTTCTTTATTAACCAAGAAAAGCAACACAGAGAGAGAAGGACCTCGCACACCAGGATTAGTAAACTGGTGTGGGATAATTGTCTGTATTCTGTCAATCATCTTTTAAATAAACGCTGATTGGCCAGGTAGGAAGTATAGGTGGGTCAACCAGACAGGAAGTAGAGGCAAGGTGATGAGAACAGGAGTATTCTGGGAAGAAGGAAGCTCTTCCTCCCACTACTGTCCAGACTCTGAAGAAGCAAGATGTGAGCTGCCCCGCTGAGAAAGGTACCAAGCCATATGTCTAACATAGATAAGAATAATGGGTTAATATAAGCTACAAGAGTTAACAAGAAGCCCGAGCTAATGGGCCAATCAGTTTTATAACTTAAAGAGATCTCTGTGTGATTTTCTTTGGTGTTTCCTGGCTATGGGGAACTGGGCAGGACATAAACCCCAATAAGCCAGCCCTCATTTTACAGAATGGCACCCAACTGGATAACTGCATCCACAGAAAGCCTGAGAAAGCTTGGGAAAGAATAAAGCATGTGTTCTTGATAGCAGCAATTTCCGGGGTCTGCTCTGCTGCTAGAGGCAAGCAAGTGCTCTCATCTAGGAGACGCTTCTGACTCAGCTTTAGGTGCAAAACCCTGCAGCTCTTTTAAGAGGTCCTAGCACGAAACACTTAAATGGTGTTGAAAAGCTGAACACATGCTTTTCAGTTTTCTGTAACAGGAAAAAAAAAAAGCTGCACTATTTTAAAATGCTGGCTTTCTGGGCTGCCCTCCCAGGGCAAACTGACTCTTTCAGGCAGGCAGTCTGACTATGGAGGATTTGAGTGTGGTCTGTGAGCAGAATGCTGCACTTGCTTGCTGGCAGGGACTTGAAATGCCATAGAGTTCTGGCAGTGCACAAGGCTCTGGCCGGTACCTCCGCCATGAGGGTGAAATCTTAGAAAGCTAAGAAATCAGCTGGATCCAGCCGTCAAAGCCACAGCTTTAACCTCTCCATAAAAACTCATGTGGTCAGAAAAAGAGAGATTCAAAGATGAAGAAAACCTCTAAATGTTTTACAGTGTGTTATAAATATATGCAGGCTAACGGTTAAAGTCCTTAAAAATAAAAAAAGAAAGAAAGAGAGTAGTAGGATTTGGTGGTACACACCTTTAATCCCAATGCCTGGGAGGCAGGGACAGATGGATCTCCATGAATTCAAGACTTGGTAGCACACACCTTCAATCCTAGCACTGAGGAGGCAGAGACAGACAGATCTCTGTGAGTTCAAGGACAGCCTGTTCTACAGAGTTATTCCAGGACAAAGATATACAGAGAACCTGTCTCAAAAAGTAAAAGTAAAAATAAAAGAAATAGAGGCTAAAATAAAGCCACACAAAGATGGAAAATAGACAGAGAATCTTGATACTGTATATTATTATTTCTCTTTGAATTGTTTGAATGCTGAAGAAGGAACACAAGCTGCTAAAAGATATTTGCTTATAAATGCTGCTGAATTAATGAAAGATGGGTATTTTGAAAATACTTTGATTTCAAAATTGAAGTCAAAGCGTATGTTACTTTGGAGAAGAGATTATGTTTTTGTTTCCACAGGAAATGAGAGGCTGTGGATTCATTCTGAGTTAAGAAAAATCAGGTTCAATCAAGGAAGACCACCTGAGAAATTTTCGGTAGGAACAGTTGGCCCAGATGTTTGAGTTCTACATCAGGAAAAGATTCAAGATGCTGCCTGAAATGATCAAGCCTCACAGGATGGACTTGATCATAACTCTAAATTTTCTTTAGGTCCCTATAAGATTATCAGTGCCACCAACCAGCGGGAAGTAGCCTGGAATACTATGCCCACAATCCCAAAATATGGACTATGGATATTTTCTTTTGTTTAAAAAAAGAGGGGGGAAATGGTGTGGGATAATTGTCTGTATTCTGACAATCATCTTTTAAATAAACACTGATTGGCCAGGTAGGAAGTATAGGTGGGTCAGCCAGACAGGAAGTAGAGGTGTGGTGATGAGAACAAGAGGATTCTGGAAAGAAGGAAGCTCTTCCTCCCACTCCTGCCCAGACTCTGAAGAAGCAATATGTGACCTGCCCCGCTGCGAAAGGTACCAAGCCATGTGGCTAACATAGATAAGAATAATGGGTTAATATAAGCTACAAGAGTTAACAAGAAGCCTGAGCTAATGTGCCAACTAGTTTTATAATATATGGAGATCTCTGTGTGATTTTCTTTGGGGCTTGCCAGCTGTGGGTAACTGGGCAGGACATAAACCCCAACAAGCCAGCCCTCATGTTATAGTACTAAGTAAGGACAAATACAAGTTATTCTATTGGCTACATATTTAATATATGCATACATGTATGTAGCTACATATTTATTCAAACTTTTCATTTTAAGGATATACTCCCTTAGACCCTACTGAAAATTTCAGGTTTAGACTTATGTACAACATTATTTTAGAGAAAGGTATAATTTACTCTGAGTTAAAGGACAGCAAATTATCCAAGGAATATTTTCTAAGAATTTAGTTTTAAGAAAAAGGAAAGATTCTGTCTGATCTAACCAATGACTGCATCAATGATCTATGATGCTTAGGTTCCTTTGGCTTTGTTTTTCTCATAGCTGGGGATCATATACAGGGATTTGTGCAAAAAACATGTAGCTATGACAATAATTTATGCTCAGAGACCAGAGTAGTTTTTGAGTAGTAATTTTGAGCTCTAAATTTCTAGAAAAGAACAATGACTTCAAAACTTAGTTAAGCACAAGAAATAAATACATGAAATAATGTGTAATTCTTTGTGCCCAAGAAATAAATACATGAAATAATGTGTAATTCCAGTTTCAGTGTCTCATAATAGTTCAACATACAGACCAGGAAAGAAATTTTATAACCATCTTTAATTAGAATCTATATATGGATTAAAAAGCCAATTCTGCCAATTCCATGGCTCTTTCTAGTGTTGGCAAATACTATTTCAAAACAGCTTATCGAGTGTTCAACATCAGTTTTAAGCTCTCACACTAACGCTACCCGCCCAGAGCAATGAGCCTCGAGGTCCTCAGTTAAGAGAGCCCAGCACCCTCAGCCTGGGCTCCAGGGGCTCCTGTGCTCTCCTGGATCCTGCACTGCCTGCCCCGTCCTTCCTTCTGTCCCTGGATCATTGGACTACCAGGCGGCCCTGTTTAGGTGCTGAGGAGTTCCATCTGGATGGGTGAGTGTGTGCTATCCAGGGGCCATAGTCCCGGAAGAGAGCGCAACCCCCCCCTCCCTCAGCTCCTTCTGCAGGGCTGTCTTTCTTACCATGACCCAGCACCCCAGCACCCCACCCCCAGCCCTGCCCTGCTGTATGCTAGGATCAATGCTCAACAACAGTTTTAAGCTCCTATTTTAAGCTCCTACTCTAAGGCTACCAACCCAGAGCAGTGAGCCTCAAGACCCCCAGTAAGAGAGCCTGAGCACCCTCAGCCTGGGCTCCAGGGGCTCCTGTGCTCTCCTGGATCATGCACTGCCTGTCCTGTCCTTCCTTCTGTTCCTGGATCACTGGGCTACCACGCGGCCCTGTTTAGGTGCTGAAGAGTTCCATCTGGACGGGTGACTGTGTGCTATCCAGGGGCAATTGTCCCGGAAGAGAGCACAAAACCCCCTCCCCCAGCTCCTTCTGCAGGGCTGTCTTTCTTACCAAGACTCAGCACCCCAGCATCCCACCCCCAACCCTGCCCTGCTGTATGCTAGGTCCAGTGCTCAACATCAGTTTTAAGCTCTCACACTAAAGCTACCCGCCCAGAGCGGTGAGCCTCAAGGTCCTCAGTTAGGAAAGCCTGGGCACCCTCATCCTGGGCTCCAGGGGCTCCTGTCCTCTCCTGGATCCCGCACTGCCTGCCCCGTCCTTCCTTCTGTCCCCGGATCATTGGGCTACCAGGCGGCCCTGTTTAGGTGCTGAGGAGTTCCATCTGGACGGGTGAATGTGTGCTATCCAGGGGCAATAGTCCCGGAAGAGAGCGCAACCCCCCTCCCTCAGCTACTTCTGCAGGGCTGTCTTTCTTACACACGACCCCCCTCCAAGCCTGCGTTTTCTGCAAGGTCCTTTGCTCAGGAACAGTTTTCTGCTCCTACACTAAGGCTTCCAACCCAGAGTGGTGAGTGCCTGCCTACATGTCAGGCCTCAAGGACCCCTGAAAGGGAGCATGCGCACCTTCAACTTGTGAGGCAGGGTGTCCTGTGTTCTACTCGTCCCTGCCCTGACCCCCAAGTTCCTCCTTTTTGTCCGCGGGTCACTGGACTACCAGTCGTCAATGTTTGGGTGCTGAGGACTTCCAGCTCGAAGGGACGGGCGCTGCTTCTACACTGAAGAGATACACCCAGAGATACAATCACAGCAAAGACTGGACCAAGACACCAAGCCTCTCCTGGCTCCATTTGAAGGAGGAGATGGGAAGACGCCAATGCAAGACTTCCTCCAACAACATGAAAGGCAACATGACATCACCAGAATCCAGGGATCCCGAAATAAGAAGAATTGTACACCCTACTCCAGAAGAATTAGAAGAAATCGACTCAAAAGTGAATTATATGAAAATAATAGAAGACCTTAAGCAGGAGGTGAAAAACTGCCATAAACAATTAGAGATTACAAACAAAAAGGTAGAGGAAATGAATAAATCGCTCAAAGATACCCAAGAAAACCAAGAGAAACAAGAAAAAGCAATCAAACAGGTAAGGGAAGCAGTTCAAGACTTGAAGAATGAAATGGAAGTAATGAAGAAAACACAAAGCGAGGGAAGGTTGGAGATGGAAAATCTGGGTAAACGAACAGGAACTACAGAGACAAGTACTACCAACAGAATACAAGAGATAGAAGAAAGAATCTCAGATTCTGAAGATACCATAGAGAAAATAAACACACTGATCAAAGAAAACAGTAAAACCAACAAACTCTCATCACAAAACATTCAGGAAATCTGGGACACAATAAAAAGACCAAACCTAAGAATAATTGGGGTAGAAGAAGGAGAAGAAGTACAGCTTGACGGTCCAGAAAATATATTTAATAAAATTATAGAAGAAAACTATCCCAAACTGAAGAAAGATATTCCTTGGAAGGTTCAAGAAGCATACAGAACACCGAATAGACTGGACCAAAAAAAAAAAAATCTCCTCGCCATATAATAATCAAAGCACAAAGCATACAGAATAAAGAAAGAATATTAAGAGCCACAAAGGAAAAAGGCCAAGTTACTTACAAAGGTAAACCTATCAGACTTACACCTGACTTCTCTATGGAAACCATGAAAGCCAAAAGGTCCAGGACAGATGTTCTTCAGAAACTAAGAGATCACGGATGCAAGCCCAGACTACTATACCCAGCAAAGCTCTCGTTCACTATAAATGGAGAAAACAAAATTTTCCAGGATAAAAACAAATTTAAAAAATACATAGCCACAAATCCAGCCTTACAGAAAGTAATAGAAGGTAAATCACAAACCAAGGAGTCCGACAATGACCACAATAACTCAAACATCTAGAGACCCTTCACCAGCACAACTCTAAGGAGGGAAACACACAAACTCTACTACTAAAAAAGTGACCAGAGTTAACAACCACTGGTCATTAATATCACTTAATGTCAATGGACTCAACTCACCTATAAAAAGGCACAGGCTAAGAGATTGGATACGAAAACAGGATCCAACATTCTGCTGTTTACAAGAAACACACCTCAACCACAAAGACAGGCACCTACTCAGAGTAAAGGGATGGGAAAAGGCTTATCAAGCAAAAGGACCTAAGAAACAAGCAGGTGTGTCCATACTAATTTCTAACAAAGTTGACTTCAAACTTAAATCAATCAGAAGAGATGGAGAGGGGCATTTTATACTCATAACAGGAACAATTCATCAGGATAAAGTCTCAATCTTGAATATCTATGCCCCTAATATAAAAGCACCCACGTACGTAAAAGAAACATTACTAAAACTCAAGGCTGCCATCAAACCGCACACACTAATAGTAGGAGACTTCAACACCCCTCTCTCACCAATGGACAGGTCAATCAGACAGAAACCTAACAGAGAAATAAGAGAATTAATGGAGGTAATGAATCAAATGGACTTAACAGACATCTATATAACATTTCACCCAAATAGGAAAGAATATACCTTCTTCTCTGCAGTGCATGGAACCTTCTCGAAAATTGACCACATACTCGGTAACAAAGCAAACTTCCCCAGTTAGAAAAAAATATCCGTAACCTCCTGTGTCTTTATCAGATCACCATGGATTAAAGTTAGAATTCAACAACAATGCTACCCCCAGAAAGCCGACAAACTCATGGAAACTGAACAGTCAACTACTGAACCACACCAGGATCAAGGAAGAAATAAAGAAAGAAATTAAAGTCTTCCTTGAATTTAATGAAAATAAAGAAACAACCTAGTTAAACTTATGGGACAATATGAAAGCAGTCCTAAGAGGAAATTTCATAGCACTAAGTGCCCACTTAAAGAAAACAGAGAAAGCACACATTGGAGACTTAACAGCCCACCTGAAAGCTCTAGAAAAAAAAAGAAGCAGACTCACCTAGGAGGAGTAGAAGACTGGAAATAATCAAACTGAGGGCTGAAATCAACAAAATAGAAACACAGAAAACAATCCAAAGAATCAATGAAACAAAAAGCTGGTTCCTGGAGAAAATCAACAAGATTGATAAACCCCTATCCAAACTAATAAAACGCCAGAGAGTGAATATGCAAATTAATAAGATCAGAAATGAAAAGGGGACATAACCACAGACACAGAGGAAATTCAAAGAATCATTAGATCTTACTACAAAGGCCTGTATGACACAAAACTGGAAAATGTAAAAGAAATGGACATGTTTTTAGATAAATACCACATACCAAAGTTAAACCAGGACCAGGTGAACAACCTAAATAGACCTGTTAGTCGCGAAGAACTAGAAGCTGTTATCAATAACCTCCCTAACAAAAAAAGCCCAGGACCTGATGGTTTCAATGCGGAATTCTACCAGAACTTCCAAGAAGACCTAATACCTATACTCCTTAATGTATTTCACAATATAGAAACAGAAGAGTCATTGCCAAATTCCTTTTATGAAGCTACAGTCACTCTGATACCAAAACCACACAAAGACTCAACCAAGAAAGAGAATTACAGGCCAATCTCACTCATGAACATCGATGCAAAAATCCTCAACAAAATACTGGCAAACCGTATCCAAGAACACATTAGAAAAACATATCCATTATGATCAAGTAGGCTTCATCCCAGAGATGCAGGGCTGGTTCAACATATGAAAATCTATTAATGTAATCCACCATATAAATAAACTGAAAGAAAAAAACATATGATCATTTCATTAGATGCTGAAAAAGCTTTTGACAAAATTCAACATCGCTTTATGATAAAAGTCTTGGAGAGATTAGGGATACAAGGGTCATACTTAAATATAATAAAAGCTATTTACAGCAAACTGACAGCTAACATCAAACTAAACGGAGAGAAACTCAAAGCCATCCCACTAAACTCAGGAACATGACAAGGCTGTCCACTCTTCTCATACCTCTTCAATATAGTGCTTGAAGTTCTAGCAATAGCAATAAGACAACATAAGGGGATCAAGGGGATTCGAATTGGAAAGAAAGAAGTTAAACTTTCATTATTTGCAGATGATATGATAGTGTACATAAGCGACCCCCAAAACTCCACCAAAGAACTCCTACAGCTGATAAACACCTTTAGTAATGTGGCAGGATACAAGATCAACTCCAAAAAATCAGTCGCCCTCTTATACACAAAGGATATGGAAGCAGAGAGGGAAATCAGAGAAGTTTCACCTTTCACAATAGCCACAAACAGCATAAAAAATCTTGGGGTAACTGTAACCAAGGAAGTGAAAGATCTATTTCACAAGAACTTTAAGGCATTGAAGAAAGAAATTGAAGAAGATACCAGAAAATGGAAGGATCTCCCTTGCTCTTGGATTGGGAGGATCAACATAGTAAAAATGGCAATTCTACCAAAGGCAATTTATAGATTCAATGCAATCCCCATCAAGGTCCCATCAAAATTCTTCACAGATCTTGAGAGGACAATAATCAACTATATATGGAAAAACAAAAAACCCAGGATTGCCAAAACAATCTTATACAATAAAGGAACTTCTGGAGGCATTATCATCCCTGACTTCAAACTCTATTACAGAGCTTCAGTATTGAAAACAGTGTGGTATTGGCATAAAAACAGAGAAGTTGACCAATGGAATCATATAGAAGACCCAGATTTTTATCCACAAACCTATGAACACCTCATTTTCGATAAAGGAGCTAAAAGTATACAATGGAAGAAAGAAAGCATCTTTAACAAATGGTGCTGGCACAACTGGATGTCAACCTGTAGAAGAATGAAAATAGACCCATGTCTATCACCATGCAGAAACTCAAGTTCAAATGGATCAAAACCTCAATATCAATCTGAACACACTGAACCTGATAGAAGAGAAAGTGGGAAGTACCCTACAACAGATGGGCAGAGGCGATCGCTTCCTATGTATAACCCCAGCAGCACAGACATTAAGGGCAACATTGAATAAATGGGACCTACTGAAACTGAGAAGCTTCTGCAAAGCAAAGGACACTGTCACTAAGACAAAAAGGCAACCCACTGACTGGGAGAAGATCTTCACCACCCCCGCAACAGACAAAGGTCTGATCTCCAAAATATATAAAGAACTCAAGAAACTAGACTTTAAAATGCTAATTAACCCAATTAAAAAATGGGGCACTGATCTGAACAGAGAATTCTCAACAGAAGAAGTTCAAATGGCCAAAAGAGACTTAAGGTCATGCTCAACCTCCTTAGTTATCAGGGAAGTGCAAATCAAAACAACTTTGAGATATCATCTTACACCTGTCAGAATGGCCAAAATCAAAAACACCAATGATAGCCTTTGCTGGAGAGGTTGTGGAGAAAGGGTTACCCTCATCCATTGCTGATGGGAATGCAAACTTGTGCAACCACTTTGGAAAGCAGTGTAGCGGTTTCTCAGGAAATTAGGGATCAACCTACCCCTGGACCCAGCAATGCCACTCTTGGGAATATACCCAAGAGATGCCCGATCATATGACAGCGGCATTTGTTCAACTATGTTCATAGCAGCATTATTTGTAATAGCCAGAACCTGGAAACAACCTAGATGTCCTTCAATTGAAGAATGGATGAAGAAAGTGTGGAATATATACACATTAGAATACTACTCAGCGGTAAAAAACAATGACTTCTCGAATTTTGCATGCAAATGGATGGAAATAGAAAAAACTCTCCTGAGTGAGGTAACCCAGACCCAAAAAGATGAACATGGGATGTACTCACTCATAATTGGTTTCTAGAGAAAAATAAAGGTCAGTGAGTCTATAATTTGATTTCCTAAAAAAGCTAAATAAGAAGGTGATCCCAAAGAAAAACATATGCTATCCTCCTGATTCTGGGAAGTAGACAAGATTGCCGGATAAAAAAAATGGATCTTGGGGGTGGGGTGGGAGGGGGGTAAGGGGAGATGGGGAGAGAAAAGTGAGAAGGGGAGGTTGGGGGGAACTTGGGAAACGGGATGATTGGGATAAAGGAAGGTTGGATAGGGGAGCAGGGAAGCACATATCTTAATTAAGGGAGCCATCTTAGGGTTGGCAAGAGACTTGGTGCTAGAGGGGCTCCCAGGTGCCCAGGGTGATGTCTGCAGTTAGTTCCTGGGGCAGCTGAGGACAGAGAATCTGAAATGACCCTATCCTATAGCCATACTGATGAATATCTTGCATATCACCATAAAACCTTCATCTGGAGATGGATGGAGATAGAGACAGAGACCCACACTGGAGCACCAGACTGAGTTCCCAATGTCTCAAGGAGGAGCAGAAGGAGGGAAAATGTGAGCAAAGAAGTCAGGACCACGAGGGGTGCACCCACCCACGGAGACAGTGGGGCTGATCTATTGGGAGCTCACCAAGGCCAGCTGAACTGTGACTGAAAAAGCATGGGATAAAACCAGACTCTCTGAATATGGCCGACAATGAGGGCTGCTGAGAAGCCAAGGACAATGGCACTGGGTTTTGATCCTACTTCATGTTCTGGCTTTGTGGGAGCCTAGCCAGTTCGGATGTTCACCTTCCTAGACCAGGATGGATTGGGGAGGACTTTGGACTTTCCACAGGGCAGGGAACCTGACTGCCCTTCAGACTGCAGAGGGAGGGGGAGAGGAGTAGGGGGAGGGGGAGAGGAGAGGGAGGAGGGAGAGAGAAAAGGGAGACGAGGAGGAAAATGGGAGGCAGGGAGGAGGCGGAAATTTTTTTTCAATAAAAAAATATATTAAAAAACAGCTTATCATAATTTAATTATCAACAATATTTTCAGTTCTTTAAGAATTTTACTTATGGCAATGACCATAAAAGAAAAATGGCTTAATCAAAATGCAAAAATATGGCATGAAATTCAGTCATCCTCTGCTATACACCAAGTTCCAGAATTGCCATGAGTCATCAGAACCTTTCTATACAAAAAAAGAGAGAGAATAGGGAAATGAAGAAAAGAAGGAAATAAAAATAATCAAGAAGAACTACATATTTGTTGCCACAACGATAGTTCCCTGCATCGAAGTCACATATATTAATAAAAATAACAGTAAGTACTAAAATGAGCAATGGTAATATTGACATATATATTAATTGCCTTCATTTTATAGGTGGACTAAAAAACAACACAATATATTTTCATGATGTATTATTTTACCTCAATTTCTCCCAGATGTGTCCTGCCTCTCTACACAGCCAATTTCATGTTTCAAAAAGTTTGTCTCTATTTCTTTCTAAATAACCACAGACAACATACACATAAGAACAAACCCATCTTACAAAGTCCAACAAGTAAAACACAAATAAGAAAAAAGAGTCAAAATGAAGCAAATTTAGACATATTTCTAGGGTTGTATTTAAGTGAAATTAAAATAGATCAATACCTTTTACTGGTTGTATATTTCACTTACAAATTCACACTTTAAATATTGAAACTTAAATGATATTTGAAAAACATAAGATTGAGGTATTTCACTGCTACTTGTGAGATTCGTGCTACAAGTCAGTAGGAATCATATGACAAGTTTAGATTTTATCCCATTTATCATCATTGCTGTTGATATTCTAGAAGCCATGGTCATTGAATCCTGAAGATTCTTGGATTCACCTCTTTATACCACCTTCAGTTTCAAGAAGCCTCTTCACTCTTGAAGCTTAAACATTTCTTGGAATGGGCTAACAATCAGGGAACCCATATGGCTCTGAACTAGGTCCTCTGCATTTATCTTATGTTTGTATAGCTAGGTGTTCTTGTGTGACTCCTAACAGTGAGATCATGGTTTGTCTCTGACATCCTTGCCTGCTCTGGGCACCCTTTCCCTCCTACTGGGTTGCATTGTTCAGTCTTGATACGAGGGTATGCATAGTCTTTTTTATCTTGTTATGTCATCTTT